>SCLD01097683.1:0-11136 GCA_004367895.1 Oikopleura longicauda | reverse complement strand
GGGTCTAAGGGCGACGGAACCAGTTCCGAGAAACCCGTTCTAATACAGGTCTCCAGTCCAGGAGTCTCTATTAGATTTAGACCCGGTGAGTGCTTATTCAATTTACTTTGCCACTGAATAACTATTTTAAATAAAGGTATACCTTGTCTCCCGCGTTGTTTCACTCAGTGCAGGGCACTTTATCACGTGGTGACTTTACGTGTGAAATTAGCAAGAATCCAGCCCCCGAACTCAAGGTACCGGGTGCTAAATTAACAGAGGTTAGTATTTTAACTAAAGAGAAATGGGAGATTTATCGTCCCAAGGCCAAGTATGGCTTATGAAAGCGGCCATGAGCGGAAACGCTTTTAGGCTGCCGGATAAAATCGAACAGGGGAAGTTCGATCAAACCATTAATCTATGGTTTACCTGCTTATGTGGTAACATGAAAGCAAGTCAGGTCAAAGCAATGAGAAATTTCAAATTTCTTTGGCGACGAGATGATGAGAAGATTGCTTCTCGCCCTAATCGAGGGATTGCTTCATCATTGAAGCAATTACAATTCTTCATGAGCTCTGGTCGGATCGATCGGACCGATTTTCCGACGATCGCGATTGAAAGATGGGCGGAGGTGGAAGAGGCGGCAGAAGTGGTTTACGATTATAAACCAGCCGTACATGAAATTGATCAGGCGGGTCAAGTGACCGCAACCGTCCTTATCGAAGCCAAAGCTGCATCATCTAAAGTCATGTTGGATACCATAGACACGATCGTCAATGGTATCACCAACGGATACTATAAAGACTTGGAAGGTAAACCAGGCAGTGCAGCAGAAGCATACTTTGATGGTGCCGAGAAAGCCATTGAAGCTATGGAAGTGGTTTACAGCAATATGGAAATGTATCTTCCATATGCCATAGCACCAAGTTTTGCTTTAGGTTCGTATGGAAGTTACGATTCTTTAATGGCTGCTCTAAGAAGATTTTATGGTGAAGATGAATGTCAACAGACAATGATGGATGTGATCACGAAGATCATAAAAATAGCCAAAAGAAACCAAAGAATGGAACAAAAAGTGGCAGAATTCCGAGAATTGGCACACAAATTGATGATAGTGGATCGGGAAAAATGGTTAAAACCCAGAGATTTCACTGACGATAGAACAGCGTTTATGGAAGCACCAGAGGTCTACGGCCCCTTCCATAACACAATGTTCACTGCAATGGTCGTGGCTTTTACGGTACCAGAGAACCGAAGAGAAGCCATACAGATTCTGTTCAACGCAAGAACCACCGATGTATCGTACAAAGGGTGGCACATGAACAGACCAGAATTGTATAAAATTCTGGATGCAGAAAAGAAGACATCTGGTTCAATTTCTGGGGTAACCACTGATACCACCACAATTGGATATGCTGGAGTTTCAAAATGGAGTAAGAAGAAGGGAAATAATAATAAAAATTATAATGCCCAGAAACAGAATAACGGAAGAAAGCCGAACAATCATTCTAAACGAACAGCGCCATCAGCTGGTGGAGGTGGCAAGGCAGTGGATCGAATGTGCCGTCACTGTTCTCAAAAGACAGGAAAATTAATCTACCACGACCCACCATATGGTGGTGGTCGAAACTGCAAAATGGGCTCGAAGCCCAATACTCGGCAGTCGCGCCGAGTAAATGCAGTAAGATCAGACACAGTTGGCGAAGACGACTCATCATCAGTAGACGGTGTTGAAGACGTTTATCAAGTTGATGACGAAGAAGACTCTGATTCTGATATTGGAGCTTTGGAAGAATACTACCCATCATTTGGAGGTGGCATTGGAGCCAACATATGACTAGGCTCCGTTCACACTGCACCTGTCGACACCATGAAGATCGCAACACCCACCTTTGACTGTACTTACACAAAATCGGGAAATAAATTTGCGAATACGTATCCTGGTAGAATTACATTAGACAGTGGTGCATGTTTATCGGTGGTGCATGAGTCGATGTTGATGCAGTGTGAGCACGAATTTACGGGCCAGAGAGTAAAAGAATACTCTGGTGCCGGTGGTGATAGATTGCCGTTATTATCCAAGGTAGCGGATGTGAAAGTACACGTAGACGAAATAGGATGGATGATATTTCGTAACGTATTAGTTCTCCAAAAAGATGCGAAATTCAATTCAACAATGCTGGTCGGTAGATATGACCTTCAACGATTGAAAATCACTATGAATTTCAACAAAGGTGAAGTTAGAATTGGTACCGGTGCAGATGTTAAGGTAGTAGCAATGCCAAAAAGGACGTCATCGGCAGTGTCACGTGTAATGAGACACAAAAGGGGTACGAAACCCCGAGATGACATTACCGATGACGCTCCACCAGTAACGGTCGTTGCCTCAACAAGAGTCAAGTCTACCTGGCACTCAGATCCAAATCACAACAACAGCAATGGTGCCGCTGCAGCAGCAATTGAACAAAAATTTAAAATTTTCGAGCAAGAAGTGATTGGAATGGTGTCGGGAGAGGACCCAGAACACATTCAACAGCAGCACTTAGTAGATTCTGATGGGTGGAGCACTCAAGCCTTGTTGGGTGATCCATGTCACTTCTTTGATGAGTGTTGCAGTGGTTGTAGTGAGTGTATTGATGCTAAAATCCGAAAATGGGTGGACGACAACGGAGACGCTCCAGTGATAGATGAATCAGCTCCCGGAACTGAAATTACAAGGTCTTTAAGATCATACATAGAAAGGGAACGGCAAAGAGCAAGGTCATCTTTTTCACATAATCAATGCACCATTGATGAAGGGTTTGCTCGAAAGCACCCGGAAACAACAGCCAAATTGCGACAATTGTTGGAAAAGCACAAACAAGTTTTTGCAGGAGATATCGGTAAAGTAAGCGATGAATATGCAGTGGATGTCAAAATGGTTGGAGAATTATCACCGCAAAGACCGGGGCACCAGAAGTTTCAAGGTACGACCCTAGTGGCCATTCTCAAACAATTTATGAAACAAATTGCCCACGGAATATTAGTCGATGTGTTCGAAGCGGGTATCGTACCCAAAAGCTATCTGAACACATTACCGATTAAGAAGAAAGATGATGATGGAAAAATTCTAGAAGCAACAAGTTCGTTACGGATAGTGGTCGATTCAACCCCCGTAAACGCCCACACAGATTTTAGAGGAGGACAAACTGACAATTTAAATGATGCTGTAAATTTTGCAGCAGCAACCAGCGTCAAAGGTTTCAATCTAAAATCAGACATTGGTGATGCATACTACGCAATTCCCATGAAGAAAAAGATGTGGGCGTACTTTTGCGTAGTCGTACCGTTTTTAGGAACTTTTGCCTACACAAGACTGGTTCAAGGATGGATGCCGTCAGCGAGCTTCTGTATCGAAGTAATGGGAAGAATATTTTTTCCATTACACAACAATATGAGAAGGTATATGGATGACGTTATCATTTCATCTGTAAAGAACGAAAAACATTTTCTTGCATTAGTGGAACGATTTCTACTCATATGCAAGACAAATGGCCTCAGGCTGAAAGGACCGAAAACATTCATTGGAACATCATCTTTTAAATTCTTGGGTCGTCATATCCAGAATGGAAAAGTTGGTGCAAGCCCGCATTATGTGCTCAGTTTATTAAAAACGACTCCAGAAGATATCAAAACGAAGACGCAAATGCGTTCGTACGTCATGTCATTTGCATTTTTAGCAATGTTTCTATTCAGAAGTAGTGAACTTTTGAAATTGCTAAGAGATGCAATGATTGGTGATGGGAAAGCTAGGATTGAATGGACGCCTGAATTAAGAGCAGCATTCGAGCTATCTCAAAAAGCTTTAGGTGAATTAGCGAAGGTTTACGCATTCGAACCGACTTATCAAACAGTGATGGTGGTGGACTCATCCAAAGTAGCCACTGGTGGTTTTATTTACCAAATTGGACCAGAAGGCACACCCAGGTTAATCGGATTCTTCAGCCGAACCAGACGAGACAAGGAGAGAAAGGTGACGTTGTCATCATGTCACATCGAGTTAATGGGGTTGAAAGCGATGGTGGTAGCATATGTACCGTTGCTTCGGCAAGCGACGCTGCCGGTGATTGTGTTAACGGATAATGCGCCGTTAGCAGCCATTTGGTCAAAATTTAAACGGTATGACACGATGTCACCGGATACACGGGTAAATAATGCAGTGTCGGTGATGAATCAATGTGCAGACTTGAGAATTCAGCACACTAAACATACAAACAGTAAACTGCAATTTGCTGATATGCTATCAAGACTAAACATAAATCGCACTGCTGAGACATGTGAGGGCGCTCCAAGGTGCACCATATGTCAAGCAGCAGACATTGATGACGACAACCCAGCCCAAACCATCGCAGTAGTATCAGAGTTGGTCAAGAAAGAGGGCAACCACGGGAACATTTTAGACAGCTCTGAATCTGGGAATTTCGGTGTCCCATCAGACTCATGGTCATTCAAACCACTGGCACCGGTGTCAATGGTGACAACTGAGTCGGTGATACCAGCGAATATGACACTGGAAAAGTTGTTGGACGATCATCAACTGCTTTGGCAGATTCAATCAGCTGACAAACGTTATTGCCAGCTAAAGAATGATATACAAAGAGGACGGGTCAGTTACCCGAAGAAGCGAACCCCGATGCAGACAATGTTGGAGAAGAGGAAAGCGAAAGTGGTAAAAGGGGTATTGTACTTGGAGAAACTAAATCAAGGTGCTGCAAGATCAGTGATACCGATCCCAAATTCACATGCATCAAGTATTGTGATGGTAGTGCATCGTGCAGTAGGGCATGGTTCGATATCACAGACAGTGAAGCAAGTCCAGAGGCATTTCGAGATACCCAAACCAAAGGAAGTAGTTGAAAACACTTTGAAGCATTGTGTAAAGTGCGCTTTGATGAAAGGTCAATCAAAGTATTCAAAAACGGAAATGAAACCAGTACCAATGCCTAAAGAAATGTTTTCAACGATTTTAGTGGATGAAATAACCAGAACGATTAGACACCAACCGGTTAAAGCCCTGATTGCGATAGAATCAGTATCAGGATTCATGACGGCTATAACATACACTAAAGCAATGAAAGGAACGGATTTCATAGCCGCCATGGGTCATGTCAAAGCAATATTGTGCCCACACAATATGAAGCATATGACAATACAGCTTAGGTGCGATAGTGCACCATGGCACAAGAGCGCAGCTGTATTGCAAGGTCTAAAATTGATGAAAATTGAGTTGGTGTTGCATGAGTCGACAACGATGTCTAAAAATATAGTTCCTGAATTAGACGCGAAAATTGGTTTATTTTCACGATACTTAATTCAGGAAGCGGCTCGAACGCCGAAGTCAATGGGGTTGACATTAGTCTGCCATCTAGCAGCAGCAAAATGTAACAACACCATCGGAGGGTCCGGATTTACCCCCGCTGAGTTGTTCGTAGGCCGAGGTTGGAAGGACAATGAAACCATTCAGATTAATGTCAAAGACATAATTGAGAATATGGCAAAGAGAAGAGCGACCAGAAGGAGTTATGAAGACAAGAAGAAGCTGACAAAGAAACAAAAATCGGAACAATCCATGATACCATACGAAGATGACAAGTTAAACTCGGACCTGGTACGATTACCGGGTCTGACGAGTTTAAAGGCGGGTGATACAGTCACGCTAGTGGAGATGATGAATAAAAATGAGCCAAGATCAGCATGGATTGTACAAGATGTAAATTTCAAAAAGCGTCTGGCAAAATTGATACGTGATTCTGGTTTAGATTGCCAAAAGAGCCAAGCAAAATGGATATGTTTCAGCCGAATTGATCAAATATTCCCAGAGGATACGTTAATCCTACACCTGGCGGTCGAAACCGGTGCTGAAATTAATCCATTTACAGACGAGCTTGGGATCTATCGTGACCCACAAAAGCTACGAAAAATGATTTTCAAAGCGGTTAGCGCCATCCCGAAATTTTCGGCAACTTCAACCGTCCCAGAAGGGTTACTGTCACCGTCACCGATTGAAGTGATACCACCGTTGAGTATTCAAGAAATGACGACACCTTCAACGGTGGTTATCAACACATCGACATCGGACTCGAAGTCCGATTTTGAAGTATGGCAAGACATTTCGGACACACCAGAGGTGATAATGTCATCAACTAAACAGTTAGGCCAAACACTAAGACAGTATTCATCGTCATCATGGTCAGGACCGGGGTCAGAGGTGAGTGCATTCGAGCACGCAAATTCTGTACCAGGACCAAGTCAACCGGTAAGACCGGATTGGACAAGAGGGCTCGGAAGTTACGAAGAAATTACTACTGAAACATTGTCGGACGCAATGATTCGACAACCTGGTCAAGCGCTACACAGGTTAGTGGCAGTACCATCGGGCACGATTAGACCGAGACCACAACGAACACCTCCCAAACGAAGATTACAACCAAAACTATCACCAAAAATTAAAAAGGAACCAAATTCTCCGAAAATGGAACCAAAATTCACTCCAATAAAGAAGGAGCACAAGTGGAAGCACTGTTTTGATGATTCAAAACCAGGTCAAGCACAGTCAACCCCAAAACTAGAACACAAAACGAAAATGGAAGAGAAAGATTGCTTAGAAAGACGAAAATCAAGTCGGAAACCAAAACAGAAATTCGATAATTTCAAGGGAATGTGTTAATAGGCACGATTGCCAATTCACTTCATCCCCTTTTCCACAAATAGAAAACACCGACTGTCCTGATTTCCGACAAAAAGGGTCAAGTTTTGACTTTATTTTTTTCAATTTTTCAGTGAAACAGAAAAAGCCCCTCAGAAATCGCGCCTGAGAGACAGTGAACTCGTAAAGTGTCACGATGACACTTACGGACTTACTTAGAAGGGTTTTCAAATTGATACTTCATGTCAATCAGATTCAAATGATTTTTTTTTCGTTGTCTTTTCAAAGTGCATCAGCCGTCAATTCATCCATCAAAATGCGATTCGCATCCTGTCGGCTCATCAGTATCAATCGCTCCAATTGATCAACCCAGTTGTCGTTCAAATAACCACGTTCAATTCCATCAAGGATCCAGGCGTCAACAACGTTATCGTTGCCAATGACGGAATATAAGTAACCGTGGCTAGCTTCGAAATCATTTGAAACTCGAAGTTCTTGGAGTTGATCCAAATCAAGTGAATCGGAAGACGAAATTGGTGGAGGTCGTGAAGGATAACTTTTGCGCTCAGCCCGTCGAAGATACCGGTAGGTGTAATAGAGAGACGCTAAAAGGTAAAAATCAGAAAACCAAAAGGCACGATCGCCGATAGCTTACCCAGAATGGCACGAAATTGGTCAATATTACACATGCTGAGATTGACCTCCACTTCTTTTCTCACCGAATAAGAATCTTTGGGGATTTCGAGCCCGCGAATGATCGGTGGGGTGTCCACAATGTCAGTGAAAAAGCATCGGCACGAGTTGCCGTCCGGTCCAGCAAATGAAGATGAGTAATAGGCAAAAACTTCACAGAACAACTCGCTGCTGGAACAATGAACACCAAAATGAATGGCAGATTTCCAAACAACGAGCTAAAATTTAGAAGAAAATTAGAGAAAACTCATTTCGATAAAATCATTTTATAAAAACTATCAGGCAATCGTGCCGTCATAGTTAAATTTTAAAACTCGATTTACGTCATTCTAAATTGAATGACGCAAATGGAACAGAAAAATGATTTTAATTCGAGTCAATTGAAATAAGGAACATTAAATATTCCTTGCCTCAATTGACACAAAATTCGGCCATTAATTAAGAATAAACTAGGCCCAAAATAAAAATTCGGTCTCGAAGACCATATTTTATGCCGGTTAATTCCTTTTGATCTCGAAGATCTAAAATAAATTACCTGCAAAACACGACGCATGGGCCGGTAACCACGATGACGTCGTTGGCGGCCATTGAGAAGACGACCCCACTCCGAACCAACATTTAGCCTTATCTTCATGTCCTTATTGCGAAAATCCAAGACTAGAAATACACATTAATTTAATTTCTTTTAAAAGAGTAAAGGACTTACTGGTTGGAACAGTGCCAACTTCCTCCCAATCAACGTCTTCAGGGTACACCATACCATGAAGAACAGATAACACGTGATGGCGGTCGTGCATTTTCAATTTCTTGGTGAATTGATGAGCAATAGAACCAATCGCCGAGTCATTCGAGACTGAGACGAGGTCAAGAGAGTCAAAGTGGCATTCATCGCAGGTCAACTCGGGACAAGCAGCTTGACCTTTCTTTCGTCTTGGACACGTGTTACTAGGGTCATTTTCTAGCAACACAAGAGAGAACACCAGAACCGAATCACAAGCATATCCACTTGTACGGACAGCGCCACGGCGGAAGCCCTTACCGTACCGGGCGGTAATATCTAAAAGATTGTTTTCCTTTTTATAAAATTTTTTTTTCCTTCAAGTAAAAATTAACTTGCTTTGCCGCACGATGGCGGTAAAACAATTTTCAAAATGACCGTTGTCCAAAATAACTAAAAACTATGGTAAGTACTCACCATCAACTTGTTCATCCCAAGCAGCAGGTGGACCCCAATAAAAATGAACATAAAGGGGAACCAATTTGGATTCCATTCGATCGGTCGTACGATCCAGCCACTTGTAAAAGTCGATGGTACCACCACGGAAACCAGATTGAGTTGGAGCTCCAGATCGATCATCATAGGGTTCAGCATACTGGATATCCCAGTACATGAACTTTAAGGCATTATCCGGAGCTGGAGCTGAAAATAATCGTAAAATCAGCAATCCAAAAACAAGAGATTTTACTTACTAATCATAGCGTCCCTAGTTTCCGTATAACGAGTACGATATACTCGATAATTGAAACTAGAAGCCCGATAATCCTCTTCTAAATCGGATTCATCATCTGGACCAACTGCAGTTCTTATTGCATCGAAAAATGGGCGGTCCCTAATACCAGCTGTGTTCCGACGAACAAAAAAAAGTCTCGAAGACAATAATTTAATTTCTATTTTCCGAGTCTTTTCGAAAAACTCAGTTTTTAAAAATGAAACTGAAAAATGAAAATCTTAATTTTCAGAAATAATCTAGAGATTATTTATGGTCAGACCCAAATATTTTCGACCAATCAAAACGCTGGATTTATCTAACTATGTTAAAACCACCTCAAATCTTCGAGAAAGGAGGTGATAACGGCACGATCGCCGATAACATAGGATAAACAGAAGACGACGAAGACGACGATGAACCAAACTTTAATACTGGAGAATTTTTAGCAAAATTAGGTCGCATTTTGAATATTGAATTCTCAATAACAGTCCTAATATACATCGTGGCCGACCAATCCAATCAATTTAATTGTTAGTTGGAAAATTTCTTTTCTTTTCAGAATGGAATTTTCCATGGCAGTCGCGCCAGAGAGTAAAATCCAAAGTACCAATAATTTATTGGTAAACTTAAATCAGAAGAAATTCTGAGAAAAACGACAAGAGAGAAAATAATTTCCTGGATCATCTCGAAGATGTCCAGTATTTTAAGAGGTCGAAGAAGTTATAACGCCGAACAGAAAAAGAAGAACCATAAAAGAGACCTGGTTATCAAGGCTCTGACTGAACGGAAACAGGAACAAGCTAAAGACAAGATCCTTATGGATATTGTCTCAAGTGTCCCTCGTTCAACAGGGGTGATTATTGAAAATAAGGTCAAAAAGGTCAGAGAAGAGAACGACTTGGACGCGGACAAGTTAGAAACCGCGTTGGCACATTGTCAAATATTAGCGGACAACTTGAATGGGGCCAAACCGGAAGCATTGACGACGGAAGCGGTGAAGATTCTGTGGCTCGAAGCCATTGAAGCTATCACCGGTCAAACCTCGCGATGGAAAGCGTGCCCACTAGTGGTTATACACCCGTACTGTGGAACCATCGAAGTTCTTACAAGTCTGTGTGGCAAGCATCAAGCTCATTCGGAATACAACCGAATGAAGTTGTTCGGTGAAGACTTGAAAGATGGATTGGACAAAATATTGGACGACATTCATCCAATCAAGGATAACTTGACCGGTCAATCGCTACCTTTTGACGAAACAAAAGAAATCCTTTTGGATATATCCGGCGAGACCGGTAAAACCAACCGTGAATTTGAAATATTCAATGACGGGAGATTGTCAGAAGAAGAATCTGAAGACGAAGACACCAACTACGCTGAGCTCAAACAGGAATTTGAGAAAGCCAACGAAGACTGGACCACCGATAGAATGGACAACAAGGTGTTAAAGTCACGATCGACTACACCGCCAATCATGGAGATGATATCGTCAGCACCATCGTTGACGACAACACCGACACCAGAAGATCATTCGAGATCATCATCGTCGGACTTCTCTTCACCTCTAGAAGGAATTGAAACTCCGATTGGACAGCCAAAACCGGGTCAAATCTTGCCAGTAAATAGATCATTATTTCAGCCATCGACGTACAAACCTCGATCATGGCAAAGATCGACGATGGCACCATTGTTGGAAATCCCACCGTCACCAATCTCTTCTCAGCAGTCGACACCGAGAAAGATGTCTAAGACAACGTCCGACTTATCGGAAGCATTTCCGAACGGATACACAGTGATCCCACTTCGAAATAAAAACAAAAAGTCGGACGTCAAAAAGATCAAAGAAAAGAAGCGCCCAATTTCAAGCCCAAACTATCCAGCAAAGAAAGCATCTCGAATGGATCAAACAGAGAATGCTATTCAGCAGATACAGCTTGCCCAAGCAAGTCAAAATGAAGTTTTGATGAAACTGGCCGAGCAAATGGGGCAGTTCTCATTCCAAATGGCGATGCAGAACTCCAAAAACCAAAAATAATTTTATTTTAAAAACTTCCCCCTTTAGGACTCTATTTGAATTTAATTCAAATCTTAATTACACTTCCAAACTGTATTATCCTAAATTTTAAAAGTTACCCCTCGAGGACTACGAGTCCATCACAGCAATACCCACAGGTATAAATTCAGGGGGGGGCCACGTTCGTATTTATGAACATTAAAAGGCCTACAGATCGATAGACCAATTAGATCGTTGGGTACGAAACCCGAATTGGTCTATTGAGCTATAGGACTCTA
>SCLD01097672.1:0-11139 GCA_004367895.1 Oikopleura longicauda | reverse complement strand
CAAGCTGATAACTCACGGATAGCTACTTGAGCCAGCTGATTTTTTGGCGAGTAACAAAACGTCTGAGAATTTTGATGGGATCAAAATGGGAGACTTTACGAGACGCCAGATGTGAGTGATATGTTCGGCCTCCTAAAAACCATGAAAAATTGGAAACGATCACAAAGACGCGCCGCTGATTGTTCAATTTCCTTAGAAGGAATAATTATTATTGGAGCTAATATTCTTCAAAAGAGAACCCATCAAAGTCACCCCACTCGGGACAGAGTGACACACTTCAAAAAACACTTCACGTTGGTCAATTGGGCTCATTTGGAGCAAGTTTGCGATCATTTCCAGGCCGGTCAGGCCGTCCATAGAAGTTTCTCAGTTCTGTTCACAACAGTGTTTACTTTGAGGAATCAATAATAACCGGCTTATCATCTTTAGCATCGTGTACTTATCAAAAGTGGCATTTCGAGATTAATCTACGAAAATCTAATTTCCGGTAGACTAAGTACACTAAGTACGGGTTCCGCTCGGCCACTCGACAAAAATAGATGTGTTCGATGTATAAACGCGAAAAGGAAGCTTATATTGGCGTTGGTGGCGGTGGTCACCGATCTAGAAAAGCATTTCACAATTTCCGGATTTTTTATCCAGTTCACCTGGCAGGGCATCACCTAACCCCGTTATATTTTGACAAGTAGTGAAAATACTAGGGGTCTTGCCAAACGAATAACACCACAAACAATAAATAAGAACCCTTTCGCCATGATGTAAGGGCTTTGTGTGTGCGTGTGTGGCTGAGCAAGCAGAAAATTACGATTTTGAAACGAAACAATTGATGTGTCGACATAAGCCATTGTTTGAGTACTGTGATTGATCATCGTTGTTCCCCGGATTATGCAAAATCAATCTTACACAAAGGAAGGGCCGTGTTTGCGGCGTCACCCCGTTTGATCACCGGATATGTTCTAATAAAAGTTAACCTCCCATGATCGGGATCGGTGCTTTAATTAGACCTCGACACAATCATTGAGTGCTGATCTTTTCCCACCGAATTGACTCCTGCGTCGACAACTGCACTGGCAAACCGCTAAAATGACTAGAGCCGTTAATTTGACAAGTTTGACATTACTCACAATTAATTACAGACGTCGAACGTGTGTATGTTCGTTGAGTCAAGTGTTTTTTTCGCCTGAAATTTTCGGATTAGTCTCGACAAAAATTGCGTCGACTAAGCACACGCCACAAGAATACGCAGCTTTTGGCACCACTCAGCGAGATTATCGCGCTATGGGGATTAGCATGGGGCCGAGATGACATGGGTGAGATGATTTTGGGGTAATATACATTTGTCCAGAAACGGGCTGAAGGCGTGAGATAGTCCAGCAAATGTTCAAAGTGTTCAAGTAGCTAGAAGAAACACTCGAAAAGATCAAATAAACTTCCTTTGTCGTCAATTTGTCGCGTCCTTTCCATGGGAAGGGATTAGTCATCTTCTGGATTCAAGTTGATACTTCAGACACCGCCTCACCAAAAAAACGTGGCCAGCTGTCCCTCCCTCAATATCCCGTCGGGGTGTGACTTTTCACTCCGCAGTGACATCATTGTTTGCTCCGCTACGCCACTTTGACGGGGCTTATAGTCGGTGAGTGTTGACGAGATAGTCACAAAAAAAGTCGAGAAATAAAACACTAAAATGGCCATTGATACCAAAACCACACCAAAAATGACTCAGCTGCCCGATTTGGAGAGTCAGTACGTTGCCCAGCTTAAAAGTATCCTGCCCAATATTGGCCAAATCAAAGGCGACGAAACCGACGAGGAGTTCGAAGTTGTCCTGTCCGCAATTGAATACATTCGCTACTTACGCCACGAGCTTGCCCTGCGTGGATATCAACTTTAAAAAATTCATTCGTATGTGGGGCTAATGTCGCCCTTAATTTCTGCGTAAACTTTACCATATGCTACATTTTCTACTGTTATTGCCATTCACTGCGTGCCTTAGAGGGAATGCCCTCACTTTGCTACTGAATGAATTGTAAATAAATTGTTAAACATTATAAAACGTGGTTAAATTCGTCATTCTGGCACGAAATTTTGTTGTAAAGTTAGAACGGAACAATAAAGAGCTTTCTCGAGAGGTTCACGATATCCAACATGGATCATTCAATCATGTCTGAGGATAGAGGTTCACGAGATTAGCCGTTTTGACTAAAAAATAACAGCTTGTGAACTTGAGTAAAGGAAAACGAGTTCGTCGAGCTAACTGAGCAAATTTTGGCCAATCAGCCGGGCGGCAGTGCCTCGGCTCGACTGGGACGACGGCTGTCGGTCGACACGACGACATTGAAATTTGCCAAGTTCCTTCAAAAATGGTGCGACGGAAAGGGCATCACAAGCATTGTCAAATACAATTTCAATGAAGACACCGAGCTGTACGATGTGGATCTAGAATTGATGGGTACCAAGGGCAACTGGCATGCGAGTGACGGTGACATTCGGTCGGCACTAAACGAGGTCTCGCGGTAAGTGGGAATTAAGTGTGAACCCATAGTCAGGCGACAATTTGATTGATAGACTTGCAATTGTGCAACTGGTCAAAATGCGCGAGATGAGCACGTCGGATATGCCGACTACATTGGCGTCGACCTTCAAACTGGACACGACGGTCAAGTTGAAGTAGACTTTTGAATAAATAAATTAATTTACAAGTCGGTGTGAGAAGGAATAAGACGTCCCGTGGACAAGTAGAATCATCTCGGATAATGACCCAGCGTGAATCTAGCTGGGGTAAGATTTGACAAAAAAGTTTTGTGTGTCTCGTTATGTGAAAGTACAATTATTCAATAGTGGCACTGTTGGATAGCAATTAAGGTGCTTATTTGAAACACACGCATTTGATGTGTCCATGTTCCATCACGCAGTTGGAATTTGTTCAAATAGAGTCGACGCAGTTTGATGGTCGACTTCAGAGTCTCACTTTCTCATAAAGTCATTTCGTCAGGTCTATCCAATGGGTCTATCCAAATAAAACGACGCTGTTGGAGATTTTTTATTAAAAAGTTAAATAAACCACAACTTGAGCCTTACGCCCTCGATAAAGTTGCGCGTGCGATTGTTGGCGTAACCGAAATTGAGCTCGCACAAAAAGAGTAGAGTACTCTTTTTTCAGTCAATTAACCATTTTGTTCGATAAAATCACTAATTATGACGCCTTTTGTTAATTTATGAAAGGAAGTATAAATGCTCCCACATGCTGTGTTACCACCCCCAGGACCAACGTTTCAGTGGTCACCACGAAATGGCTGTGAAACACACAAAATGGACGCACGTGCCAAGTCTATAAGCTGAGGGGAGCTGTATGAGAAAATGGATAGAGATCGATGAATTTGTTATAGATTTGTCAATGTTGGAAATTGACTCGGATCGTACGTCAGACAAGGTTTCCAGGTGTATAAAACACAGATATACATTCGAGTGGACCAACGTTCACTCATGAAAATTCATAAATCGGGTCAACTGGCCACTCACACATCAAACACGAAGTCAGACAATTGTCCACTCGTGGCAGTTCACCAGCTGCGTAACCCAATCACTTAGTGGGGGTGAAATCAAATATTATGTTAAAAGTGGCCGGTCAGAGTGTAGTCGCCGCCTTTGATCGCCGCCAAATCAAAGCCGATTCGGCCCCCATTTTCACGCTTAGCAGAAGTCTGCATGTTTTCGCGTGCATAATACTCACTTGTCTGCCGCAGCTGATTATTCATGTATTATCGAGTGTTCAAAATTCGTTTGAAAATCAGTTGAGCGAAAACCGGAAATCTAGTTTTGAGCGAAATATGTATCCCATGTCCCCGGGTATGTACCATTCTAATCCCATTCGGATCCACATATGATGTCGAGCATGACGCGACAAAGAATGAATAGAATATAAATAGGTTTGAAGTCCAGTGACTTTTACAGTGACTTTTCACCACTGTGTGTTCAGTCTCCCATAGAAAGCTATATACAGTGAATGGAGATCAATCAGACAACATGCTACAGGCGGCTTTTTGATCCCGCGCCCGTAAACTTCATTCATCTGTGACTCTATTGAGTCAATGCCAAACTATAGAAGACATGTTTTCCAGCCATAATATAAAGGTTCATGATGAGACGTATTTCGTGGAATAGGGAACAATTTGCGCCTTCCTCCTCCTCCCCCACCCGGGACGTCATTTCGTTTTCAGTGGCGCTAGTGAGTAAATTATCGTCTATATAATCACGCGTTTGGCCTCCATGACAATTATCAAAACAGCCTTCCCAACAATACAAAAAGCAAAATCAAAATGATGCAAAGAGAAATCGACGTCGAATTCGCCCAGCTCCGCCAGATTCTGCCCAACCTACCAAAGCAACATTCAGTCGACGAGTACGAGTTGTTGCTGGGCGCGATCGAGTACATTCGCAACTTGAATGAGCTGCTCAAAAGTCAAAAATAATTTATTCTACAATCTACATACCGATGTCAATGTATGCTGTTAAAACTGTTGTACCTTTCTGTTGTAAACCTTATCGTTGTAACTATTCGTACTGCCTCTATCCGTTTGTCTTATTCACGTTTGTAACAATCAATGTCGTAAACTTCAATTTGTTATGTCAAAACTGTACCCCATATTTAAGCTTTATGCTGCATTTGCCGCGTGCCTTACTCAAAAGCTAAATAAAAGATAACTCTATGAAACTTCTTCCGCATTCTTCTTTATGGCGCAAAGACTTATGTGTCGCTAAGGCTGCTTACGGACAGACAGTTATGTGATTAGACGTGTTTTGCAAGGACAGTATACATTAGCTTGTCTTGATGATAAGTGGATAGTCAGCTGGGTCGACAATGTCTGTGAAAGACAACAGTTGTTCGTGAGTCTTTTTCTCATTTTGACAATCGGCTTGACAGTCTGCCATTCTAGTGCCACTGGTTCGTTCAGCCCGCGAATTAGCCAAACAAGTTTTCGAAAAGTGTCCAAAAATTGTTCAAAGTGTACATTCCGCACTCATCTCAAATATTTGACGGTGATCAAGCCTTGTAGTAAATCTTGAAGATGCTATTAATCGTCACCGCTGACCCTTGAGAAGCCGATTTTTGAACTTGACGTGAGGAACATATGGTTGCATCAACATTCCAGTTTTAATAACACTTGTTTACTTTGTGGTTGAGCTCTTTTTTGGTGGGTGGTGGTTTTAATTTCACCAAACCATTCAGCTGTTTGATGTGTAACAAAAGATATTGTAACGCTAGCCGACACTATTTATCTAGCCATGATAAAGACACCCCTATTCATTACACGGTTTACAAAACAACGAGCACAACTGAAAATTACAGAGTCGGCACACTTTTTTGGTCTTTTTGAATTTGAGCAAACTGTTTTTACAAGGATAGTGAGCCGCGCTTTTCTCTTCAAACAGGATATTAGTGGGCTTTTATTGGACAGGAAATGCATTGAGCTCATTTCCCATAGATCTCAACTACGACATTTCATTAGAGGCTATTAAAGTCATATATGCGGAAATCAGTCATCAAAATCTCCGACGACGATCCGTCGGTGGAGCCGATCTTTCAGGTTGAAATGGGATCAAATCTACCACTGGTATAATTGTCGAGCCATAAAGCAAAACGTCTCGTGGACACAATTAGCCCTATTGGATTTCAGACAATGATATATTTGGTGATATGTATCGAGTCGACATGAAAGGCATAGTTTATTTTCAATATGTCCCAATAAAAATGGAATCTAATCAAAAACATTCACCTGCTCCTAAGTTGCGCATTTGATAGCGATCGAAATTCTCATACTGTCTATTAGTAAAACCGGTCACGGATTATGTATAAACGCACGCCATGTGTTCATCTGGGAATTTTTATTGGAGATTCTGCGCCAACTCCACGACCTGACCCGTCGGAACTGCTGCACGGACATGTGCCGGCTATCATCTGAGACAGTTGTCAGCGCAGTAATTGACACGTAAACCAAAATAATTATCGCCCCGATAAAAACTACAAGCTTCAATCACTAAATTCAGTCATTTATCACAGTAAACTGCAGACTGTAGTGATAAGCCAGATAAGCAAAAACGAATCAAGCTCACTGACAATGTATTTACTGTTGTCGTGAGCCAATACTCGACAGTGTACTTTGTGGTCGTATGAGGCGTCTCCTTAGCGCCATCCCCTATGCGTCCAATCATGTATAAAACGTCTTGTTCTTTCTATTTCAATAAGAAAAACGACAAAGAATAAAGTTAGAAAAGAGAACAAAAATGACTACAGACGGACTAGCTGCCATCAAGCCAGAAAATTTAGACATGCAGCTGGAGATTCTTCGCCGTGTCTTGCCTAACATGCCAAAGAAGACGTCCCCGATGAAGATCAACACCAATGAGGACGAGACCTACCAATTGCTGATCAGCGCAATCGAGTACATCAACTACCTCAACGATGCACTGGCCAAATAACTCGTTATCACTCTTTCATACTCATTATTCACTCAAAACTGTACAGATAATTGGAAATAAACAAGAAATCTAGGAAACACTCTTTGGTCATTCGTGGCTTCCGAAACGCATCCCATAAATGGCGTTAATGTCTATTTGGAAAGACTAGTGAGAGCCGATTTTAACGCATAATATTTGCACCGGATTTGACTGTCGCGTCGAAAATCGTAAAATTAACACGTTTTGTCGGTCTACACATCGTAGTGAATGATGCATTGCCAATTCATGTCGTTGAGGATATACTGTTTTTGTGTCGTGGACAAAAGACCTCTCATTGAGACTTATGCAAAACTTCACCAGTCGTGTTTTACGCATTTGTTCTTGTCACAGATCGCGTGTACTTTTCCAGTGCTATTCTCACTGCATTATTTTGACGTCACGACCTCTCGACAAACCGTTAGCCGACGGAGTTTCTAAACACACTGAGAGAACCACTGATGCAATGCCAGATCAAACTTCTTCCATCTCGTTGATCCATTTGATTTGAATCCGCTTACCAAATTTCATGGTCTAATGTAGTGTTTACTCAAAAATGCATATTCTTCGAGTACGCGCGTGAGTCTAAAATCAAGAAAACATCTCTCTAACAAAACGGAAATCCGGGGTGAGTTAGTTTTTTTTCGGGTGACTAAACACTTCTCGTTTATTTTGAGGCTAATTTCGCCAAGTGGTATAAACATACAGACGCGGAAGTGTGCGATATTTTTGAAGTTAGAAATGAAACCAACGTGATTGTGCGTACTATACCTTTCATGGTGTCTAGCACTTCCTCTATTGCCTGTAAGCACACTTATCTATTGTCACTGAGTCAACGAGGCATGAATTTTTGTTTGAGAATCAATCACTGTTATTTCTTTTCTCACACCAACTATCATGCTCAATTGACCGGTTCCTTGTCTATTATGATGGATTCCACCCCAAGTCATCTGCTTTGCCTGGTCAAACAGTTAAAGTGGCTAAGGACAACACATTTCCGACATAACGCGTGATTTATTACATTTTAATAAATTAGCCCGGCCAATATTTGCCCATGTACTTAGAGTGTGCCCTTATACAGCCTAAAACGAACAAATTAATATGTTTGTCGATCAATTACGAGAAGGTGGGTGAGATTGGCGACGTAACTCGAATGTATACTCGGTTTTGGCGCGTCACTGATAAGTACGGATTGTTGAGAGTTAATCAAGCTTGAATATGGTTTTGATGTTATCTGACTTCTTGCCTTTCATTCGGATCATCCCACGTCAAAATACACATTTTTTGTTGCACGGAGCCAGGGACCGTAGATATCATCGCCCGTGTGACCTTTTGTTCAAAAAAACGTTTTCAAGGGAGCTAATTGTTAACTACTTGGAAATTAATTCAAGTGGCTTGGTAATTTAACTTCAAAACTGGCAACACGGTCGTCGCGGCACTAAACTTGCGAGTCAAGTGGACGCCCTCATTTCCAAGACACTGTTTGATTTCGGGGTGCTCGCTTTTAGGTGGAGATTTTGGCCCCCACGGCACTTAACCGGTGGTAACTGGCGTAATTTTTATTTAACGACAAACTTTTCAGCTTGGTGGGTTATGGTAGACGAAAATGGCCGACAAAAGAGCACAGACAATGCACACAGTAGTTATGACAAATGTGGACGGCGCTAGCGTGTTGGTATTGGCGTACGACCTGCGAAAGGTGTTCAGCCCGTCTTGCGTGTGCTCGTCAGTGGTGAGCCACGGGCCAGCGAAAAAGGACAACTGACTCGCGTTTCGATTGCTTGTTGGCAATTTTGATGTGCGTGCCTTTTCGGCAATTTTTTGTATGAAGTTTTTCGCCTCAGTGACGCGATTAAACTCTTGCGTTTCCAGTACGTCTTCAATATAATTGATTCGCTCTTCAATATTCTCCATCACTGAAAAATGCACTCAACGGTAGTTTATAAGTAAGCTTACCTGGATGATTTATGCCCAAATCACGTCGATAACTCTCCATCGTAATCAACAATGTTTCCAGTGTTTCCCTCATCATTTGCTCTTGTAATGAAGCGTTTATTTCGCGCTTGGTCTCGTCGCAAACGCGGTTCAAATATGCCAAGTGGGCTGAAAATCAGGATGAGACTTGAAGAGCATTATCATGATATGAACAGCGTACCTGGATTCTTTGAGTACTTTTCCATCTCTGTCATTTTCATGCTCCTGATCAAATTGTTCACTTGGATCTTCTGCGTTATTTTTTGCGTTACCTGCGCCATTTTCGCTTTTTGGTCCTGTTCAACCACCTTCACCTCCATTTTGATCTCGGCGCCGCCCCCACGTGATTGGCGACGTGAGCGCAGCAACATTTTAGCGCGGTGTGCCTCTTCTTCCTCATCGTTGAGGACTTCGTCTTCGTTGTCGTTTGTGTCAGGAGTGAAGTTTATTTTGCTCTTTGTCTTTTTCGCTGGTCTGAAACAAACAAATTTAAAAGTTAAACAGAGATATGCTTACTTGGTAGGTACTAGTAATGGGGCTTCATTTGATTTTGCCGTATTATCCGCTTCGAGACGGCTTGGCTCATTGATAATCATTGTTGGCGGTGGCTGTGGTGTCGGCCCCGATTTGACAATTACTGGTTTCTTTACAGTCGCCTCCGCCTTTTCCTCGGTCCGTTCATCATGGTCCAGCTCCTTTTTGAAACTGCTGAGGCTCCCTTTTGGTGAAGCCATCTCAAAGTTCTAACTGAATCCCGTCTTAGAACGATACATCGCACGACGTGTACTAGAATGTTGTCAGTGACGCGGCGACACGTTACAACTTAAAACAAGCGTGAAAATGGAATGATCAGAGCCTGTGATTCACAGGTCACCTCCTAGATCTGATTACAAGATGTTACACCCAGCATGACATTTGTGAGCAGCAGCGCTCGTTAGCAAGCATATAAAGGAAAATCAGTGAGGAGTAAATTATAACCAAAAATGAATTCGCATGAGATGCAAACGCGTTCTATGACAAGGGCCTTGCTCAGACCGATTGCCGTTTCAAAGCCATCGAATAAGCCGTTACCCCAATTGAATGTCGATATCATGGAAATCATTCAAGACAAGTTGGGGGAGATGACCAAGAATAAGTTGGAAGATGAGACAAACTGCGGGGAATGTACAATAAATGGAAGTTATGGATACTCTTCTCGAGGTCGTGTACACTTTGAAATGAAGTCTGATGTAGTGCAACTACTGCCAATCGATTTTATCATTTTCCATACGTCCATCTTCAAGGAGACAAGCATTGTGGAGATGACAAACGCAGCTGAGATGGACGATTTGTTCAGGTTGTATTATTACGCTCGACACCATTCCGGCTTCAGATGGCCCAGTTTCAACGGCATCAAACTGATTCGCTTGCCCGACGATTACTTTGACAATTTAACCGACCGTTCGTTGGATAAACTGGCTTTCACTGTCGAACGTAACAAAGAGTACGGAATCGTCGACACGTTTGTCGAGGCCAAACATGTCAAAGAATGCCTTCTCAATTGGTGCGTGCGTGAAATGTTTGAAAAGCAAGATGACGAAGGAGACGACGAGAGTCCATTTACGGAATGGTTGGCCGATTTGGCAGACTTCGAAGCTTTATAGACCCTGGCATGAATCCATAATGGCTTGTGAAAAAATCAGTACAACACGACTTTTAATAAAACGGATGCTCAACAAGTGTATTCGTTCAATATGCAGTCTGCCGTAATAAAACCATATGGTTAGATCATGATCACTTTACATTCTTACCGGAATGGGCTCCAGCTGAGTAACCGTACGACCACTGTTGGTGAGATACCGTCAAATCTGACGCAGCGGTGAAGTTATCGCTATAATGCTCAAAAAACGAGTCACCCCCGCGACGATCATCACCGCCACCATCGTCCGAGGCGACTTCTGGATCAATTCTCATTTGATAGTCTGTATGGTCCATGTCTGCATTTAAATAGCCGTCATCGTCATTGTCCGTGTCTAACATATTTATGTGTGTCATTAGAAAAAAAATCAAACCTGATCCACCCTCGGAGCTTCCAAAGCAATCGTCGTCATCCAAACCGTCTATTTCTTCAAGAACAATGGCGGAGACCGATTCTATTTGTGCACTCTGTGTCAAACTGTGCCACGTAGAGTGCGAGTCACAGTAATAAAACTCTTGCTGCATTGTTGTATCACAAACGCGAAAACACGAAAACATGAAGTCTAGCAGATTCTTCATTTTAATCATTTTAAAATTCGTTATGGCAGAGTTGAAGTGACCTGACAATACTTTTTCAGCTTAAATCTATTAAAAAGATGTCATACAACTACTGTTGTTCCCCGATATCATGTCAACTTATTATTCAGCTAAATTATTGACACTTTTTAGAAAAGGTACGTATGAAAGTTCGACGTTCTATTACTTGGATACTAAAGTCTAAGGTCAAAATGCATACGGTCAAACGCCGATAGTTTAACTCACATCAGAATCAAGAACAGTTTCTTGTGATTGCACTTGTTCGCATAACAATCTTTGCAGACCAATGATAATATGTAGTTTTTATTCTGTTCAGGGCATAATATTGAGGTAAAATGGATATGAAGAAATATGGTCTAGTTATTGTACAAGTCAACTAAGTTCTATTCACGTTGTCGC
>SCLD01097661.1:0-11140 GCA_004367895.1 Oikopleura longicauda | reverse complement strand
CCCCATATCCGCGCGCGATGGCCCGGCGAGTGTGGACAGCACTTGGCAATGGCGACGGTGGTGGCGACGCAAGATGCGGCGAGAAAGGCTCAAATGGAGCTGGGCGTTGCGCTGGAGCCGGTTGAATTGCCTGTTAATCCCGCCAATTGTGCCCGTGCGTTGAACATTAGCTCGAGTGACGTGTTTAGAAAATGGTGATGCCAACTGTTTCACGAATAAAACTACAGTTGGAATCGAAATATTGTCTACCCCGGAAAATTTTTTGTCATGCGTTTATTTCAGAACGAGTCGACACGAGTGAAGTTTAACATTTTTTAAATATTTTTTATTAACTTTATTATTTCTATTTTAATTATAGCACATTATCTCTCAATTGACTTTGACGTTAATTTTCTCTTTTTTTTCGGTATTTTTTTTTGCCCTCGGTAGTTATTCGGTATTACCATACAGATGCATTTTTGACTTCGAGTTTATCATCTACTTTTTTGTGCGTATGTTTCAAACTACAGCCTGGTTAAATTAACGTCAACTTTACGGCTTTATTGAGTGAGTAAAAAAGATGAACGACTAATTGTTAAACCGCTCGTGTTTAAAAGCCTATTCCCTGAACATTCCTTCGAAAATTTGACGAACCAACTGTATATAAAGAAAATTGTATTTAATTTGACAAAAGTACCGTTGACACATGCTGGTTTTATTCATTTTTTATTATGTTCAAGGGACCGCGGTCTTAATTTTTGGGCTTTGACAGTTGTGACAGTGAGATTCAATACGATAGTTGTGCTTAATGAGGTGGGCAAAGCTGATACGGCCTGTGCCAAAAATAGGTGTAACTATTTAATTTGCCCACATCTGACTCCTCATGTGAGCATTTAGCAGAAAACAAACACACTTGGTCAATGACCTGAACTACCTTGCAATCACAGCCAAGGCAGATTTTTGACTAAGAGTATTTGTTTTCTACGAAAGGTCCACACAAGAACAACGTTTTTAAATGCGTTTCAATAGACTGTTGTGTCAGTTGAATCAAATGAAGTATAAATTTGCGACATTATTGATAACGCTTTGTCTGCTTTCACTGAGCGCCGCTGCAGAGAATGGCGAGCCTAGCTTGAGTCAGATCTGCAGTAACGTTGAAGGAATGAAACTGTTGGTCGGTCGAAAAACTAACCACGACTTCACACCCGGCAACGTGTGCAAATTGCAAACGCTGAGCTATTCGCACGACTCATTCATCAACTTCATGTGCATGAACAAAGCCTTCCTGGACATGATAGAGAACCATGCCGACCACGATAAACATGCTGGTTTCAAGTGCAACACGGATCACGTCAAGGTGGAGCACAAAGACAGGATGAAAAACAGACGATTCATTTATAAACACTGTGAAAAAAACACTGCCGCCGTCAAAAAGATTGCCAATTTCAACAATCACGACACGGACAAGTTTTGCCAGGATTACAGTCAGCAATTTGACTACAGCAAAATGAGCATGCAACAAATCGTCAGTCTGTGCAAGCCTTACTACATACGCAGCGATAACATAAACGGTAAGAATTGTTCTCACATTTGCCAACACTTTGCTCAAATATAAATTTTAGTTGCTTTATCGTCAGCTGAGAAGCAAAGGGTCAACCAAGACTGCTGCCATCAACGCCTTCAGGACCACATGCCAAGTATACCATATTCGATTGGGTGCGAAGGACGCCATAGCCTTACTGAAGGGGTCGACAAAAGGGGTGGACTAAAGAAGCACATATTGTATGTGATCATTTGTCTTTCGAATGCAATGATCTAACACCTAAACTTCAGCATTATCACGTACGCCAATAACAAACGAATCCGACTAGCTGTAAAAGTGAACAACATCAATAAATGCTCCGTACACATTAGGTGATTACGCGAAAGAAAAGCGTGAGCCTAGTGCTATTTAATTTAATGTTATTCATTCTCGTTCAAACTCAATCTTCTGTGAATTACTGTTAATAAACACAAGCAAGGTATAAGTTTCACTGAGTTGAGTACTTTGTAACGAATAGTCTATTCGGAATAAAGTATCTATTCTATAGAGTATTCTATTTAGGGTATCTATTCATCACGGTCAATTCAGAGATGTGTATATGACACTCATACGAGGTCTTCTTGCTGTACTTTGGCCGACTTGTCTATTCTTGGGACGTTCTCGTTTAGATCCTGTAAATCTCAATTAAATACAGACAAAAATTAGTATAACACAAATTTAAAATGTCTAAACAAAATTTTGGCGTTTAACTGTAGTAACAATCGTATAAAACTGGTCTTGTATGCGTTCAAGAAGCACAGTCAGTGTCACCAAATTCATTTGATTGTTCGCTGAGCAATGTTCGCTGAGCATCAAGACCTTACGCGTTTTCGTTGAGCGACAATGTTCACGACAATGCTGTATTTTTGAGTGATCAATATTGCCGTGCCTGGCTAATAATTGTCATAACAATCAGCATAACCGTCAGCGTGTCTGTTCCAAGTGGCCTGAATTACTTGGTCGCGCCAAAAGATATTTTTATAAACAAGACAATATAAGATAATAAAACTATAAACTTGTTAGAACCTCTGAATGTAACATACGTCTATATCAAGAAAGTGCTACTCGAACTGAATATTTTATATCTTACACACTCAAACGGTATGAGTGTCATACTGTTATCGTTACGACATTCATGCTGTGACGTGAACTTTGTTAAGTTAACTATGCTGTAATGACAGGGGTTTACTGACAGTGAGAGTATACATAAAGTTTATTTAATAAACAGGCAAAACTCCTCTTGATAAACAAAGTAAAGTTAAACGCCAAAATAAGCCCGCCCCAATTAAAGGATGTTTTTGTCTGAAAACCACTAAAGCTAAATTTTGACCTTTTTGTGATGATGCAAACCGAATACTGAGACATTGGGCAAGGTTGTACGCAGTATTATACACAGTCACTGCCCTATTATAACGAGGGGTGTTTGGTCCGTGATTCGACGGGTCGAGCTCGTTATAATAGGGCTCGTTATAATAGGTCAGTAGGGGGCAGAATTTATTTTTTTATGTTTTTGTGAGCTTATATTGAAACTAAGCCCTGAATTTCGTGTCACCATAATTTAAAACACCGAATTAAACGCGGAAATAGAATAAAAAACTAAAAACAAGGTTATAATAGGGGTTTGGGAACACAATTATAGACCCCTCGTTATAATAGGGGTTTAGGGGGCAAGGGGGTCGACCTCGTTATAATAGGGCTCGTTATAATAGGGCAGTGACTGTAAGTTATGTAAGAAATAAGTGAAAGCTTGAGTGCTGTTCGATTAAATAAAATATACAGACACAAATTAGTACAACGAAAACTTATAACTATTTAAGAGTGGTGCAGCGGGGATACTTTTCTCGCATATTTATGATTGAATTTGCTGAAAAACACGGTTTGGGGCATTGTTATTAATAATTATTGGCAAAAAGTGTGTATGTATCTAGAGAAAACTGCTAGGGCAGGACGCGTAGCATCCGAAATCGCCAAAATAAGGGACGGTTTGTCGATGAAACTTAATAAGGCTTCAAATAAGGCTTTTATCTGATCAGCCTCGACGCCACTTGCAAATTGTGAGAGGATTTTGGCCCATTTTATTTTTTCCGGAAAAAGTACCTTAATTGCGGGTCTCTACCCGGTACCCATACGAGGTCACTTTGCTTACTTTTGGACCCCGAAACGCGCCATGGTCTTTTTTTGACTTCCGGTAGACTTCAAAGTTTTGCCTACATTGCCCAAAGTTTTGTCGCCTCGACCACTCCTTCGGCTTGTAGCAAAAAAAGTTTTTCTTGAAGTGTTCGTCGACTATTCGTTCAATAAAAATTTTTTTTTTGGTTTTGCTACATTTGAGCGGTCACTACGAGCTAAGGGACCGATTAAATTAAATAGAAAATTCGCTACGGGCAAAATATGTAAAAAATTGTGTTAATGATCGAAGCATCTACACGCCCTCTTTCCAACAGTATCAAAAATTAACCCAGTTGTCTCAGTTGAACTTTTACTGCTGAGTAAATTATTACAGTATTCGATTATCGAAGCGTTCTTGATTAAAGTTATTATGACATTTCGAACCCTCTTCTGACTTATTATCGGCCTGCCTTTTGCCCTCTCGCATGACTTAAGTGCTTTATCATAACTGTCCGAGAGTAACTGAATGATTTAAAGAGGAAGAAGTGTGCAGTAAACAGCTTTACCTTTAAGCCAGGTCATGTCAAATCATCACTAAGCTAGGTCAAATGCTAAGCTTCAAATGGGTTTTCGATGATCTATTGATGTTGTGCCTGGTGAAATTTTTGTAATTGAGAAGTGTAAGGTCCGCACAGGTTCAGTGACGCTGAATAATTTACTTTGACAATTACTTATCGTATTACTTGTTATATAACTTCTTTAGTTTCTTTCAAGCCGCTGTCCGTTAATAATGCATGTGTCACGCCGTTTTTCTGGAGCTGCCCAGTGTTTAAAAGTAGAGTGTAACACTACGTGACGACATCCGCTTAAAATGGACAATTGAAGATACAGATCCCTGAGACGTCGAAACCTGGTTATTTTGTACTGAATGTAAAGAAAAGCAAAGTGTAAGTACGTACAATATCTGAATGTTTTTAATTAGTTTGATTACTCTGTTCGGAATCAAAAAAGCCATTGCCTTGTGTTTGCACTTAAATTATTGTTGGAAAACACTTAACTGTTATTACTTGTAAGGATCGTTAAAAGTATAAAACTTTTGAGGGAGACGTATAAATAATAAATGCTGCTCGTGAATATCAACCACGTAAATGCTCATCAACTATGTATAATCACGCGGTTTGGTGAAAATTACATTACCAATGATGTGTCTCATACATGCTAGGTCAAGTTCGAGTATCACAACACATCAAGTAAGTAGCGACTTCATGTTCATCTATCGAACGTAGACGCAGACAAGACAGTCTGTTTTCAGTAGGTGGCGCCTTAGTTCTGAAAGGATAAAACTTAGTCTGCATATAAGTTTCTTCAGTTTAACTTTTTTAACGGCCATTTAGCATGTCGTAAGAAATGAGTGACCTAAAAACCTAAGAAACCTGACCACTGTTGTCACCTGAGACTATGCTCCAATAGAATTTCTAAAGATTGCATTAGCCAAGTATCAATCGGTCCTTTATCGGCCTTTTGACGGGTTTTGTGTCAGTCGATCATTTTGAGATACCAGTTTAATTCGGTGTTGGATTAAAAGTCAGTTAGGCGAGAATAACAAAATTTTTTAGAACATATCCAATGAACAGCGAAACTTATGCCGACGATATTTATGCGGAAATTTTGAATGAAATTAACGACATGAGCAAAGTGTCCCATGCGGACATGGGTCAAATTACTTTTTTGTTAATTTGTTTTGTTACTAATGGGTTTCAACATCAAGTTTATTTAAAAAGACGCTTAATTTTATGTACAAATTGCTTTAATAACGTTGATAACCCTTTATGAAGTACTCGGCTTCACTTCAAATGCCATTGTGATAAGTACACTTGTTCTTAATCAAAAAGAATTACCGGCAAGGTAAACACTGTTTAGGAAAATATTTTTTATTACTTCTTTCTAGTACGATTTTTATTATTTATATGAGTATTGTCGACTTGGTTTTCATCAGCCATGCCTTATTACGCATAGATGAGTTGTACAACTTTGGCGACTTTCGCGGCGGTTATTTACTTTGTCTATCCTACAATTCAATCAAAATTTTTCTCATGGTCGAGTCTATATTTCTAACGACCTTAGTTGCGTATGATCGTTGGCGATTATCTCGTTTCAAGGTGAGCACGGAAATCTGCGGATCATCTTCCTTTTTACATAATTGTCATGTAGAAATATTGGCGACCGAGCATGACAGCACGGACTAAAAAACAGTATTGGATCATGGGCATACTGAGCTGTTTCGTGAGTATAATTCTCACGGCACCAATGATGTCAAATGTTGTCTATGTGGGCGAGACAATTGGAAACCGAACATGTTTTATTCGATGGAAACAGAACGCAAAGCTTGTCTATTATCAAGCTACTGGTACACGGGTTCTTAAATTCTGTTTGTGGAGTGTAAAACCTGTTGCACTTATGAATAGCTTTCGGCATTATAAGTTTATTCAAAAAAATCCCATCCAGAAGCCTTGGAACACAACAAGACTGAGCAAACTTTCAATGGAATTGAATTAACTTCAAATGGGATATTATTGACATGTGAGACACCGGTTTATACAAAACTTGAACGACTTTATCACATCGTGTTTGCAATAAGTATTTTTGCTTTGCCGTTGCTGTTCATTAGCGTTTTTTATCGTGCTTTAACTAATAATTTCACACGGTAAGTGGTTAATTGTCTTAGTTGTATTTCGCACTTGTCTAGGATGCTTAATTAATGTCAAATGTTTAAGAGTCCAAAAAGAAACTGGTCAGCAAATAGGATTCAATTATCGTACGCGAAGCTATATTCAATCAATGCACCGTGTACTGACAATGCTTATATTCAGGGATTGTCTACTCGTGTCATTTATTCAAATGTTGCGCTACATTGTTATTAGTTAGTTTAACTCCTAGTAAAAGACTATTGCAACGGACTTTTAATATAATGAGTTATACATGTCTATTTGGTTTGATATTGTAAATGAATATGAACTCGTGAGATAATCCCTGTCGTTATTCTCATTTGTGACATGTTTTGGTATGTTAAATTTATGCCATTCGAGTTCAACAAACTAAACATCGGGGATCTGGATATTAAGGGTGGGGTCATGTCTAAGTCGATTTTCAAGTTTAGTATCCATCGTGTAGAGTTGGCTTTCAGCTTTCCAAAAATATGTCCAATTTTGAAATCGGGGGTTTAGAACACGAGTTATGGTGCCTGAAAGTTAAAAATTGGAAGTGCTGACGAAAATAATTCAAGCGTCATTTTTTGAACCAAAAATTTCAGAAAATGCTGAAATTTGGCTCTTACGCCATCGAATAAAAATTGGAGACTCCAATTTTTAACCTTCAGGCACCATAATTCGTGTTCTATACCCCCGATTTGACATGTTTCCCATCTCTAGACTCTAGAAAAATCTTGGTAGCCAGATCCTTTATTTAACCAAAGTAAGCATATATGGCAAAGTAATGTCGAAAGTTAAAGGTCCTCTTGAACTGTATCATCTCCTCGCTGCCGTTTCGTATCAATTACCGAACACTTGCTGCAAGGTTCTTGATTTTCTTCGTCTTACTCTTCCATGGGCGCATCCGACACTCAATTCAATCTTTTACTCTTTCATTGGAAAGCAATTTCGCAGTAAGTTGCTTATAAATAAAAAGCAACTGGAGACGAGAACGAATCAATCGAATCACCCTTGGCTACGAAAAAGTCGACCCCTGCTTCAACAAACCAGTGTCAGTTTAAGCTCAAATCTGAATCTTAATGTGGCTGACCAGCTTTCGCCAAAATCTGACTCGGAAAAAAAATGTTGAAACTTTCTTGAATCATTGTGACTGCTTATACTTAGCTTGCTGGTATTACAATGATTTTCTCACAATAACAGTATATGCAACCTGACTATTTAAATTTTCAGTTTGAATGTTTAAAAAAAAATAAAACATTTTTCCCTCTAGTGATAAGAGAAAGAAAGAAATATATCTATTTTTCTCGAGGCAAAGAAAGAAACAAAAGAACAGAAACTCCAAAAGAAAGTTTATGCCAAGCCCTGATCGAGGCGATCTGGAATGCATGTAGGGCAAAACTCTGGCATCGTCTTGTTCGAAAACCACTTTAAGAATCATTCGGAATCTACCGTAATTAAAAAAAGTCTATGGCGCGTTTCGGGGTCCTAAATAAGCCACTTTTTTCAAACTAAAGCAAAGTGACCTTGTATAGGCGTCATATAAACATCTGCAGAAATTTTTGAAAAGACACAGTTGTCTGTAAGCATACTGTATGCTGCATACACTTTAACCCCTACAGTTGAACCCCTAATATTTCATGTGTAATGGGACTTGTTGGATGAAATTCGGAAGATAGCAATCAAGGATCGACATATTCTAAACACCCCGAAATATTCAATAGCAAAAGTATGAAGGTGGAGAGGGGGACATCACAGGCACAAGCAACCATCGTGATGGTCTGTCTCGGCACAATTGGCTTGATCGTTTTTGCATTACTCCTGGTTTGTTATAAACAGTAAGTGACAAGTCACTGGGCAATCAGCTAATGCACGTTCCACTCAGATCGCGCCAAAAGGCCGAATTCAAACCAGACGTTGCCGATTCGCGTGGCCCATCGCCCTATCCCGAGCGCAAGACGGAACATTCGTCCGTGTCAACATGTTCACCCTCATCATCATCGTTAGTGGCATCGCCGACATCACAGACTAAGCTGTTAAAAAATTCTCGATCGTATCAGACGAATTAACGTGGAATTATCGTCGGCGAAAACGAAAAGTGGAATTATTTAGCTTTTTATCCTTTTCGTGGAATTATATAGCATACGATATGCTACCCCTGTATAAAATCGGATTAATCAGGCTTAACAGTTTCGCTCGTGTCTTTGTTTTGTTACTTACCCTGTTTTTTTGTAATAAGTTTGTTTTTTAGATGAACAGATTGATAAACTTGGGTCCCGGCAATATACAGTAGACAATGTAACACTGTCTTTGTATGTGAGTTAACCAACCTATTTCGATTAATTTTCACACTCATATGATAACATTAGTTCTAACATTAAGGGAATCGGTCGAGATAGGTCACTTGTGTGTAGTAATGTTTGACCATAAATAGTTGACGTATCATCATGAAATTTTTACACAAGCGTCTCCTCGGCTTAACTAAGAGACGACTTAAGACAGATTTTCAAAAAACATTTTCTGAAAACTTTTGTTATTTTTTTGAAGTTTTCCCCATTTTTGAAAATGCTGCAAAAACGCCCTCAGGACAAATTTCGAAAACCTGTCTTAAGTCAACTCTTAGTTACGCCAAGACGAAGCTTGTGTTAAAATTTCATGATGATACGTCAACTATTTATGGTCCAACATTACTACACACAAATGACCCATCTCGACCGGCTCCCTTAATGTAGTTTATAATTTACCAGTCGTAAATTACGGCCTGGACTCTTGAACGCAATAAAAAATCAAGCGGCATCGGCGTTAGTATCGCCACGCGCGTCCAAGTACTCCATTTGACGCAATTCTTTCTCCTGACATTCTATGGCAGCTTCCGATTCGATGTTCGTGTCAGTGCTAACGAACTTGTTGGCAAAGAAGTGAGGTCGCCTCATGAGCCAGTCGATTTCATCAACACCAAAAATGCATACCTCGCGTTGATAGCGAACTGTGCATGGCGGATATTGATCCTCGAGTCGCTCCCACTTGATAAAACGCGCCAAACAGTTTATGCCTTTTATATCGAACTCGCGATCAGCCGGAATTGAACCAGGTGCACCATCGGCACGGAATCCATAAGGCGCCAAAGTCGCCCAGACAAATTCATCAGTCGTATACGTATCACGCGACCACGGCTGATCGGATCGGACAATGTCCAATTGATAAACTCGCGCGTGAAAATATTATAGGCTGACCCGGCCTTGACAGGAAAATCGGGACCAAGGGGAAAGGACTCAAGTTTACGACGCAACAAAGACTTGTACCATGCTGTTCCGCTCCAATCGTGCCAGTTGACGAAGTAAGGTGGTCGGTGGTATAATAAGATGAGTTGGAACAAAGCTATGTTCGATGCGACTAGACTTTTTGTGCGACTAGACTTTTTGTGCTACACTACAAATTGACGATTGAGCCGGACAAATACCCTTTAGACGTTTGACCATTTGCTAGTTGGTCTTCAGTGGAAAGCCTTGTCCACATAAATTGATCAAATACTTCCACTGTCGATTCCGACGCAGTAAAACATCCATACACTTCAAATCAGCTAACAGTCGCGTGTAATGCGCATAAGTCACATTGACACGATCTTGAATGACGATGACATTGTCGAAGCAGGAAGCGTAATTGCTCAGTGTGTCGAATACGGCGGCGGCTTTTATATCGACATGTATTCAGTAGTGATTGTGACTTTTGTAAATAGAACGAACTAATCGCTCCACTTGCGCTGCATCTTTGTGGACGACAATTGAATAGGCAAAGGGAAACTTCATCGTGGTTTGGCACCACCGTCAAGTACTTGCGACGTTTGATGAAATCAGTACATGATGATGAGTTCATATGTTCAATTTGTTCAAATCTTACATGATTATTTGGCTTTGTGGTTTGAAAAAGATCGTGTAATGTAATTTGTGACACGAGAAACCATTTTGTTCAACCTGCATTTGTGAATAAATGGGAAACTGCTTGCAGTAATTGTTCAAATTTGGTTGTTTTTTTTGCTTCATCATTGATAATCTCCTCCACAATTTCATGACCCAGATCATACTCAATTTTTCGACGCAAGAACTGCTCGTCAACAATGTATGTCGCCGTCCATAATGTCAAAAGCTGATAGAGTGCAATTATAATAGCTATGTGATAAGCAATGGTCTTTTAAAGTTAAGATATAGTTGAAAGGCGCCAACAGTGTTCACACGCCATAGGCCATTTATGTGTTTTCACAAATATGGTTACTGTAGTAAGACCTGACCGTTTGGGCTAACAAAGTAATAATAATTAAGAGAAATGTTAAATTTCCTAACCCTCGTTGAACCTATCATGCTCGAGAAATGTATCTGAAGTGAAACGGGCCAAGATTCGATTCATCTGTAAAATGGTCAGTAATAGCTGAAGATTATCCATAATGTACAAAGCAACAAGTGCGTGAAATGCAGCCACCCGGAGTTTGCAATGTTTGCTGCATGTAATACAATATTCAAAATTCCCATGTGCTACGCAAAAGTCGCTTCAGGTAATGATTTCACTGTTTAACTATTGAGTAATAGCTAAAAAAATGAGTAGACACCGGAATTGGAGTGGCATATACAATGGTCTCCAAGACTTCTCAGGGCGTGGTAACCGGTTATTTTGGTATCACGAATGTTGATGACTTGATGAATAGCGTGACCTGTGAAGACGTAACGATTTCAGATTATGCATATATTTACATAGGCGGCGGTGCTATTATCGT
>SCLD01097650.1:0-11141 GCA_004367895.1 Oikopleura longicauda | reverse complement strand
CTGTGTTGAGTGATTAATGTCTAATGGATTATTTATAACAATTGAAAGGAATCGTTCCATTGAAACAACGCGGCCGATGATCAAAAGTTGCCTCGCAGAAGCTGCAAGCCAAATGGTCCTTGTCTTAATGGCTCTATAACAATCTTAACATGATAATGTTCTGATAATGCAGTCTGATAATTTAAAACACTCGCGTAAACGCACACAAGTGACTCATTCCTTCACAGGGCTCCCGTCACGGGTCAAAAAAAACGTGTAAACAGCTAAGAGAGAGAAATAAAATATGAATCGCGAGCAGTTCTATGCCGATCTCGTCGCCGATGTGACCGCTTTGATAGGTGGCTGTGATTGGTTTGTTTTAGTGTTCAATAATGAAAAATTAATTTAAAGTCCTATTTCAAATTGCGCCAATATCTCTGCGTTACTCTACAATCGACTGCGCGAGCAGTATGGCGTCGAGGCAACCAACTGGACGGGCTTCTACTTTCGCTCGGGTGCCAGGTTCATTTCTCTTTGTGAACAAAAAGGTCCACATCACATTCTAACATTGACCGTCTTTTGTAGTACATTGCAATTGGGGCCCTTTTGCGGTCAGCCCGCGTGTCAGACGTTGCAATTTAACAAGGGCGTCTGTGGTGCCGCCGCGCGTGACAAGTGTACCAAGCTAGTTGAAAATGTTCACGAGTTTCCCGGTCACGTGGCGTGCGATGCGGCGTCCAACTCGGAGCTTGTGGTGCCCGTTTTCTATCAGGTTTTAATAGAATACACACTTTAAAAAAAGTCAGTTTTTTTTTCGGTCATAAAAATGTGTGCCCTTCTAAACGCTCTTTATTCAGAACGAAATTATTGCCGTGTTGGACATGGATTCGCCCGTTGTCAACGGTTTCAATAGCATTGACCAACGCTTTTGCGAGTCAATCGTTCGTCAACTCGAAATGGAATCTGATTTTAGTCGCTTGGCTAAATACTATGAGTAAATACGATACTATGAATACATTATTAACGTGCTTACGAAAATGTGGGTCCACTTTTATTTGAGCAGTAAAAAACCCTATGTCATTTGCTCAAATCGGGTAAAACCCTTCTGTCAGAAGTCTATATTATGCAGGCCTAGTTTAACTTTTAATCCAGTTTCGCAGAAGCATATCATCAGCACATTTTGTACGCATTTTAAGGGGTCGGGTTCAGAGATGATTATTGCCGTGTTGTTGATTGGGTATGTACAATTTTATTTTGGAGTAAATATCAACTGAAATTCAGAGGCACCTTGGCAACGCGGAATTTCACACAGGCGTTAACTAAAAACGAAAAGCTCGTCACCATGTTAATGGACACGCACGCCTTCCACTGCGATAGTCAAAAAGGCATGCTCTGGGCAGTGGCGCGGCAGTCAAAAATGCGCCAGTTTGTCATGCACGAGTATCTGGGCCAGCTCCTACATGTCCGGCGTGATCAGTTCGGCCACAAGAGCCTCGTCCAAGCGTACCTGGCGACGAGACCGCGCGATTATGCCGCATTGATTCAACGCTTTAGCCACTCGTTACACCACTGAACTTTATTAAATGTGAATTGATTGATATACATGTATGAGAGATTATAATCGAGAGAAATAATAATAAAAAAGTGACTCGGCGGCTTCGAAAGTTATTAGACGGATGGGGAACAACAACAACAACGGCATAGTTATACGCCTAGTTAACATTTACGAGCGTAAAACAACCTTGAGCTGGTACTTAAGCGCCCGATCGGGGCGAGGTATAGTCAGTCGAAATATTTTATAGAGAGAGAGAAAAAAGTACCATCATCGTAAGTAGTAGTAGCTTCGACAATGAGTTTGATAATAGATTACATATAGATGAAGAACTGTTGCAAGTGTGAGATGGACGTGTGCTGGGAGCACATTTACGATTGGCTTGATCACATGCATCGTGATCCCGTCGCCAATGTCGTCATCTACTCGTCCATCGCCTTCTTCCTGGGCTTCGTCTCCATTGGCCTTGGCGCCGCGCTCTATGTCGTCATGGACATGCCATGCTCGTTGGATGGCGCCGTCGAGACCAACGATGTCGTTGACACCATCCTCACCTGGAACTCGTGCCACGTCATCATTCCAATGGTGGCGGGCATTTTCCTCGTCCTGGTCAGCGCAATCGGCATCGCCGCCGGCGAAGTGCACATCTCGATCTTGTATTCAATCTTTGGCGGTACCGCAATTGCCGCCATCTTTTTCGAGCTGTACGCCTTTGCGGCGACCGTGGCGAATTTGCGTCGCAACAATGTGATGCTTGACCAGGTTCAAACAGGTTCGGCTTTTTTATTAATTTTAGGAAACAAAAGAGAGAACATTGAAAATTGAGTTTGAATCTCGAGCTGGTTGGAGAGTGTAGTTTCGGGCATTGAGAATTGAGAAAGTACGTTTTTCCTCCAGCTTGAGTCAAATTGGCACGCGACTATGAGATAAACGGGCCCAGTCGAGCGTGGCTCTAACTTATGTTCAGGTCTCGCCTCCGCTCTGTGCGTCAGTCATGGCATCTCGCTCTACTCCCTCCTCATGGCCGTTCGCTTCTGTTGGGTGGTGAATTATCACTTCTCGCGACAGGTAGGATTGAAGTCAACTTCTTCCGTGGTTTTACAATAATGTTTAAGGAAAAAATGATCGAGGCGGAACAGGTGAAACGCGACAATGCGGCAACACCAATGGATTTGAAGCTCGACTTCACCATGGCCAAGCACAATGTCGAGGATTCGGAGATTCAGACGCGTGGCTTGCAAAAGTCATTGCTCATGGTGCAACAAGATCGCGCCAAATCACAAATGTCAATGGCAGTTGATCCCCATGCGTAACAAAAACAACAGCGAAAACGGCATCTGGCTGAACAGTTCAACACGCACTCTCCCTCACAAAACACATCATGCGATTCGTGGCTATACTATCCAGTATAGTCGGCAATCGCCCGCCCAAATGTCGATCTAGTCGCCCAACGTTGAGCTCATTACTGCTCGTGCTCAACATTGGCGACTGGATCAGTAGTACTGGGTTTGAAATGTTACGGCTAATAACACCCCCTTTTTCCCGACTCACACTTTATTAACTGTAACATTTCGCCAAATAAACATCAAAATTCGTCAATAAGCACACTGTAAAATTCAACATGAAGCGGGTATAATATTGAGATCCATGTTTAAAGCCAAGAAGAGTTTATCTTGACGGGCATGAAATAAATGTCAGATTGCGATACTGACCAACTGCGACCGTGTAGTCTGAGTCGTCACCAACGGTCAGCGTCACATTATTCCACATCACAGGCAATTTGTTTTCAACTTCAATTTGAACGACGCCATCCACGAAGATCTGATAAACGAGCCGTTTCTTGTTCCAGGAATGAACCTTTTTCTGATTGTAGTACCGTTGGCGTACGTTCAGTGTAAACCACTGCCCAGGAAAAATTTGCTCCGATTCCCACCACCAGTTGGAGTCACCATTGACACTGTTGATCACCTGTAGCCGATTGTGATGTTGGCGACGGACAACGCTTGGGATAAACTTGAGTTTGTTTAGATTTCGTCCATAGACAGACGCCTACCTTTCCATACGATCCATTTGCCATTCTAGCGTGAGACTCGAAGTGAATCATTCGAGAAATCATCAAAGGTTGTAAGACATTCAGACTCAAGTCAACTGACAAGTCCCATTCTAGATTGACGGAAATGTTACTGGCGAGTTGCTTTGACCTCGCTATCGTGCCAGTGTCGCGTAGCTCAACAAGCTTACACGGATCGGCTGTTGGTGTTGAGAATGTTACGGGATTCGGGCGATGATTGACGCGTACGAATCCTAGGACAACACAGCCAACAATGAGGACCGAGCCGAGACAACAAATCACGATTTTAAACAAGCTAGTCGAAGCCACCATTTTATATTGTTTCTCTCGCAACCCGATGTCAAACGTTCTACTTTCTAACAATTTCTTCGCGGCTCAATTATGACTTGAGAGTCCTAGTAGATCAACTGTACGATTATGATCGTTTGAAACGGCCCTTTTGAGAACGAACCTGGACGTCATCAAAGACAATAATTTATTTAGAAAGAACAAAATACTCGTCGATATCATCAGCTAGTGTTGATTCGATGTCAGTATTGATTCGCGCACGACACATGAACATGATACCATGCATGAGCCAGTAAATCGTGGTAATCCCAATTGCGTAGTAGATGCAGAAATACACATCCATTTTTTCAAAATCTCTCAATGGGTTTCACGTGAAAACATCATGAAGTCTGCATTGTATTCTTACGGTAGCATTTACGACTCCACTTTTTGCTGACCTGGCCTATTATTATACTGACTCCATAATTTGACACATTTCAAGGAACTGTGACAAGACGAACTCGACAATGATGTAAGTTACGTAAAAAATTAAACACTGGCGGATAGAGTGCCTAGTACTAATACTTTTTGAACATCATTTTCATTTTAAAAGCTGTAAACCGAACAATCGAGCTCTTCCTGTTGAAATGACCGCCTTCTGCAAGTAGGGCGCGCCACTTTTTATGTTGGCAGGCTCGGAGCTACATTTTTGTGAAACCAAGTGAAAACATTTTTCGGTGAAGGGCCCGCCCGCACCCCAAATAAACATTAACGACCTTTTTATTCAAATAAAGTACTTGCTGATTTTTAATCAGTTCCAGAAATAGTCCGAGTTAAACAGTCCTTGATAACACGTCTCAACAGCGTCTTCATTTCTTGCTATGCATCGATTCAGCATTTCTACCAAAAACGGTTAATATACAAGTGGTAAACAGAAGGGCAACTTACTTCGCACTACAATGGCAGCGCGAATTTGTCCGTCGGTACGAACGGGTTGGTATGTCTTAATTGCATGATCATGTTGATTAATGCGTACTTTGTGATAGTTGTGGTTATGAGTCTTGGCGTCGTTGAGAACATGGAAAAATATAAAAACTTTCATTGCAGTTTGAATATTGTGTGCCGGTTTGTGTACTCAAACACACATGTCCGGCTATTTATACGTACGCATTTATATGTACGCAAATCGCCGGACAAGACGTATTAGACGCCTATCCAAATAAATCTGACGGAACTTGAATTCATTCTTAATGTAGCACTGACAAAATCAGTTTGAGGTGATTGTTGAATACTTTATTGTGTTATTATCTGATCTGGTCAGCCCTGAATTTGGACCCCATATTCAACATACTGTGCATACGTCGGCATATTATAGTGTACATAAACTGCTTTTTAGATGAGTTATGTTAACTAAATGAGGGTTACGACTGTTGTCATAAAAAAATGTGTTCATAACTGCACGCTGTAAGTTCGCAGATGCGACAATTACAACGGAAACTTCCACTGGAAAAACCCGCTGTCAGTGAAGGCTTTGTTGTTCCCGATTAAGCCTGGTATAAACTAAGTTCGAAGTTGTACAAAAAATATTCTTGTTTGGCCTTCATCTTCAACCTAAATCATTCTTTAGCTCAATTCACTCAAGTTCAACCGACTATATGTTGATCGCTCCCAACGAGCACTAACTCATGGATTTAATACATTTTAAATTGACAGTTTTTAACAAGTTTACGACTTTATTTTCCAAAGAAAGGCAGATGAACAGTCCATAAGTCACTGCCTCCATAGTTGTCTTCAAACAGCTCATAGACAAGGTCATGGGTTGGTTCTCCGGGTCTTTGTACGGTTTCCTGCTCGTTGCAGAAGGTGCACGGCCGGGCACTGATGGCGACGAAAGAGACAAGCATAAGTTTCATTGTTCACTGAATTGGGTTTCTGAGATACGTCTCTCTGAGATTTTTCCTGAACAAGGTCATAATTGTGTTTTATGAAAATGATATTTCCAATCGAGATTCTCGATGGAGGTATCACACCTAGCGGAAGCAACGTTTCTTCCACATGCATGGAAGCCTGCGTACTTTGCAGTCTAAAATACCCTGTTTTTTTGTCCAAAATAATAAACAGTTTACTCTTTCGAATTTGGCTACCAGTCAGCTACGTGTGTAGCGGTGGAGGCTCCACCGTGGAGCCGCAGTGTGTTGCGAGTGACCCTGAGCCCGGCATGTTACCCTCTTACCAGCCAATTTAGCTGAAAATAACGAAATCGTATAAACCGACGACGATAATCTCACAATTTAGAGTCCCGCTTAATCCGCTGGCCCGAGGTGCATGTGGAGCAAGAAACGGAGCGAGATAAGCTTCTTCCGCCAGGTAAATAATCAATTCATCCCTTGATAAATGAGCCAAATTACAATAAACATCAATTGCCATGAAGAATTTCAACTTTATTGTTTTATTTTTTACAGGCAATTATATAGTTACTCCTCCTTTATTTGTGCAAGTTGACCCTCTAAATCGGCGCCCATTTTCAAATCAAGTTGGTTAAAATCGTCATCACTCAAACACCAAAGTGCATCGAAATCGTCAGGATGATCGGTTGCGTAGAAAATTTGATTGAATAAATCTGCGTACGACATTCCCTTTGACCGACCTAAAAAAACACAGATAATAAATGGTGAAACTTTGACATTTAAAACTCACCCGCTTGGATATTGCTGGCGAACCAGTAGAGTCGAAAGTTGCGATTATTTCGCATGCAATAACCAAACAGCCACTTGCCAAAGATAATATTGACGGCCATGTACAGTTGAAAGGCGCCCCAACGCAAGTAATTGGCATTGTTGACCGCACCGGCCAGTTTACTCATCAAGGCGACGTGTACAATTGTCCGCGGCACTGTTGTCAATTGTTGAACGAGCAGCAAGGAGCCAATAATGAAGGCCTCGCGCTCATGCCACGTTATGCCGAGAAAGTCAACGCCCCCGGCTAAACTGGCGCGAAAAGCGGCGAATTTGTCGGGCGAAACGGCGCCAAGGGTCGACTCGAGCGAATCGAGCCCGATCTCATTGTGAATGACAAATTGTATCCAGCCCAGATAGACGCCCATGTTAAAAATGGAGCGCGTCGCGACAAAGGCAATCTTGTGATCGCGTAGCAATGTCTTGCCATTTTCTTTGGTCACCCTCCAGTACATTCGCATTGGGGACGGGTTCTCGCCCGATTGATACAGCCGCCGACGTAGTAAAAGTCGCAGCATTTTTTTCTCTTTCGCTTCAAGTTCACAATGTGTGCTTGTCAAGTTGCCGAAAAAAAGTCTTTTTTTTACTTTTCGGAGCCATGCCAGACATGACTTATTGAAGAAGAACTCACGTCAATGGTCATTTTTCACCCTTGGTTTATTGATCCGATGTATGTAGAAGGTGGATAAAAAAAGGAGAATCTTTTTTAACTTCATTCACACCTTTTTTTAATTTCCAGTTACAGACTTGGCTTTTTGTAACACTCGACAAGTTGGTAATTGGTAATCAAATCGACGTTTGAAAAACGAGAGAGAGAGCTCCCCCTCGGTGCAAGTGGTGCCTTTTGGCAAGAATCGATTTTCGTGTATCGATGTGTCGACAATGTCTAACAGACGGTATTGATTACGTCGACTAGGTCGGGCCTAGTGTCGGGCTCGTCATCCCTGTCGCGCGCCACTCTTTTCATCGCTATCCCCTGCTCTGAACTCTTTCATTAGAGAGTGAGAGAGAGCCCGGTTCACACGTGGTCTCTAAACAAACAACGACAGAGACGTACAGAGAAACATCATCATCATCATCACATCGAACTTACAGAGAAGAAATCACACGCCAGAGGATCAACCAAAAAATAGGCCTTATCTTTCAAATTAGACCGAATGCAAAATGAAGTAACGAACCAACAACGGAGTGTTTATCGACCTCCACAACATCGCGCCGCCGCCGCCGCCGATTACTATCATAGTCCCAGGCACTATGATCCTCCTGAGCCCGTGCGACATCATCAACATCAGCGCCGGGATTATTATCGAAACGAGCGGCAACAACACTCGTCATCATGGGAAAGTCGACCAGAGTCGATTGAATTTGACGCGACCTGGGCCGAGCTCCAGCCGCGGGATGAGAAGCTTGAGAAGGAATTATTTGCCGGTGTTTTGTCAGGTTTGATTAACTAAGTTATTCACTTTCTTATCATTTTTCCAAAGGCATCAATTTCGACAAGTACGACGACATACCCGTGTCAACAAGTGGCGAGAATGTCCCGGCACCGGTCGACAATTTCCTCACGTGCGGACTCGGGCCAATCATCACCGAAAACGTCAAACTCGCCCATTACACGGTGCCGACGCCAGTTCAAAAGTGGGCCGTGCCCATTATTCACGCCGGGCGCGACATTATGTCCTGTGCGCAGACTGGCTCGGGGAAGACGGCCGCCTTTCTGATGCCGATGTTGAGGTAGTAGGACCTCAAAATGTGTATTTTGAAAGTATAACAAATAATCTTATAGTCAAATCTTTCACAATCCGGGCAAAATGTCGACCCGAACGCGAAAGGCATACCCATTGGCATTGGTCCTGTCACCCACTCGAGAGTTGACGCTTCAAATCTACAAGGAGGCGTGTAAATTTGCGTACCGCTCGAATTTGAAGGTATAAGTTCAGTCAGTTACAAAGTGTTTTAAATGAGAGTGTATTTCAAGCCATGCGTCATCTATGGCGGGGCCGATGTTGGCACGCAAATCCGTCAGTTGCAACGCGGCTGTCACCTCCTGGTGGCGACACCGGGTCGTCTAGTCGACTTTCTCGAGCGTAAAAAAGTCGGCCTTGATTTCTGTCGCTTCCTCTGTCTCGACGAGGCCGATCGCATGTTGGATATGGGTTTCGAGCCCCAAATCCGACGCATTATCGAGCAGGATTCATTGCCGCCAAAGACACAACGTCAGACGTTAATGTTCTCGGCCACCTTTCCCAAACAGATCCAGACACTGGCGTCGGACTTTCTCAACAATTACATCTTCCTCACCGTTGGACGTGTCGGATCAACCTCGGCGAATATCACGCAACGAATGGAATTCATCCCCGAAAAGGAGAAAGTCTCGCGACTGCTCGATTTACTTGAACGGGGCCACTCGACTGAGATGTTGACGATTGTATTTACGGAGACGAAACGTGGCGCCGATTACTTGGACAATTATCTACACGATCGTGGCTTCAGCTCGACATGCATCCATGGGGATCGCAATCAACGCGAGCGCGAGGAGGCGGTCACTCTTTTCAAGGTTTACTTTTTAAAGTTGAATAATTACATAGCTACACTATAACATTTCGTACACTGTTTTTGTACAAGATTCGTTACAATAGAGCCAACATTGCTTGTTTTAAGTGAACTTTGACTGTAAAGTTAAACATAATCAGTAACCAGTGAAAACCTCAACTATTAGGTTTCATTATAATTTATAAAGCAACATGCTTAAGTCAATTAGTTAACGACGACTTGTTAAGAGTGGCCAATCGCCAATCCTAGTGGCAACAGCCGTGGCGGCACGCGGATTGGACATTTCCAACGTGCGCCACGTCATCAACTTTGACTTGCCGACCGAAGTCGACGAATATGTGCATCGCATCGGGCGGACGGGTCGCGCCGGTAATACCGGCTGGGCGACGTCGTTTTACAACGATAACAATCAAAAGATCGCCCCTGGTCTGGTCGAGCTGTTGAAAGAGGCGAAGCAGGACGTGCCCGATCGGCTGCGTCAGATTGCGCGCATGTCTTTGGTACTTGATAGCTTAAAAATTATTTAATTATTTTGTAATTAAAAGGAAAACGGCGGTCGTCGATACAATCAATGTGGCGATAAGAAAAATGGCTTTGGCAACTGTGTTGACATTCGCAAGAATGGGGATAAGAGCGACAGTGGCAACAAGGGCGACAACAACGGCAACGCCGCCGTCCTCACCCAGGGCAGCCTGCGCAAGGTGACACGCATTTCCGAGGACGATGATGACTGGTGGAGTGATTAAACTCTGTCCAGAAGACTAGTCTATGTTTCAATCTTTTTTCTGTCTACCGACTCTCTCTAGCCTATAGAACTACTATTACTAATTATAAAAAACTGTATTCGTAATTCCAATTGTTGCGCAAAGAGGTTTCTTTATTTTTCGGATAATCCATGCAATCGACAGTAATGTCGAAACTTTTTTGCATAAAATGCCCTTTTCTGCGTGCTATAAAAACGAGTCTAGCGTTGGTAATAGCATAAATATGAACCGCTTGTTTCTCATTGCGCTGATGGCCGTTGTTCACTGTAAACTACCGCCTGGTTTCTGTAAGTTGTTCACATTTTTGTTTTCAAACTCTCAATACACTAAGTCATCAAACCAATTGACAAGAGCGTCAACCGTGTCGCCTTAATTGACAAGAGCGTCAACCGTGTCGCCTTCCCGGCAAAATCGCGGTTTCGCACTCGGGTTCGCATCCCAGGCACGAGGGATCGATAGTTTGGAAATATCAGAAAATTTAATCATTGACAGCATTTGATAAACCACTAGAATGTTGCGTTATAAACATATGATCCTTGTGGCACAGAATGCGCGACAATGAGGCCAAGCTACAAAAGATACATTTTCCGGCACTTGAGAGACAACACATGTTTCGTACTTCGAATAAAAGAAACTCAATGTTTGAAAGTTTTACATAGATTTTTTGCTCTTCTAAAGCATTTGTTTTCCGTACTAGTACTTTTATTTCTCTATCCTTTTGTTACGAAGCCGCAGTGAGATAAAATAGGGTTAGCATACTAATAGCACAAAAGAGCATATGATTAATGTACTGGTATAATTGAATTCCGAAATGTGAAAAAACAAGACGGGGTTATTTTTTATTAAACTAAATTCAATCAAAGTGAGTTCGAAAATTCAATTTCATTTGAAAATCAAACATTGTATCACCAACTGCCATGGGTCTATGGCCCACAGCATTCAGCCACCATTCTACGTTGCACTTAAATAATGAAACGACGAAAATAAGTTAAATAAATTGAATTTGAGAAATTAAGGTTGAACATGATAGGCGTTGTTGCACCGAAAACGTTTTTCTATACACGAAACAAACAAACAAACAAAAAAAGCGAATAAACGTAGCAATTACAGTCTAAAAGCACGACCATTTAAATGCAAAAAAGGGCTGATGACTGATTTCCTATGATTTGTTTTGGTGTGTTTTTAAAGTAAAAACACATTATGCTTCTTGCTTTTCTTTT
>SCLD01097639.1:0-11144 GCA_004367895.1 Oikopleura longicauda | reverse complement strand
TCATTCTTCGTTATTAGTCTCTAAGAGACCAAAAACTTGGAATTTCTTTGTTATCTAAAGCTATTTTAATGGATTTAAGTGAGATTTTGAAGATTAGAGGCACGGGGATAGGACGTGCCTTTATTACGGCAGCTGGGTTTGCATTAAACCCCGAAACTTGCTAAAAATGCCTGTACAAGGAACAAGAAGTAGCTCGAGTTTCTCAAATTGTGATTGTAATCTCCATGAGTTTACATACGCAATTTGAGATAGCTTAATGGTTCTTTTTGATAAGTTATTGCACGTGAAAGAACATTCATTAATCGACTCTTTGAGTCTATTAATGTAACGTTTTTTATTTACAGATCTTATGAGTCGAACATTTCCTTGGAATGCCATTTTTCCATTCGAATCCTGACGCCATGTGTGAAACTAGATCAACACTTAGTTTTCCAGGGGTCAAGATTTTGTATCCGGACGTTTTGATCAATTCTTCGGCGGTTTGACAAACTTTTCTAAACAGCTGTGCATCTTTCTTGATCAGCGTTTCGATGAATTCATCCGGTCTCGTTTGAACCACTGCTACTGCATCCCAATTAACACCGTGAAGAGTTTGAATAGTAGCATCGAAGATTTTCTTTTCCTGATCATTTGCCAGAAATTCATTATCTCTAATGATACATTCATCCGGTAGCATGGCTTTAGCTTTGGCAACCAGGTCAGCACAATTGTTAACCAGGTAGTTCTCTAAGAGCTCTGCCCTGGCGGCGTTTATCTCGTTCTTATCGCGGATAAGATCTAGAAAAACGCCAAATTGTCTTCGATTTTCAGGAACTTTTCCCCATTCATCGACCATCTCACACATAGCAGCCGATACTCTGTTATCAGCAATGTTGGTGATTGCGATACGTGAGGTCCAGCACCATCTTACTTCATAATTGGCAGAGTGACCCAAGGCGATCCATTCGTCCGTACCTTTCAGTTCTTCGTAACCGTCCAGAGCACATTCTGTTCCGTCCAGATCGAATTGGCCTGCAACGAACAGGTCTTCGTAGCTAGCTTTATCATGCTCAAATTTTCTCTCTATGTTTATCACCGCGTGATTTAGTAATAGGTGCTTGTTTTTCTAATTTTTCAAAAAAAGAATTTTCTTGTCCTTAAAAAAATAAAACAAAAAAATAATTTTCTAGTGATCACGTGCCGATCGAATTTATCGTTGGGTTATCGTTTATCCCGTTCTGGCCAATCAGATTTATTGCGTCATTGATATATTATTATGCTTTTCTTTGAAAATCATAATATATATCTGTGGTGTAATTATTATTTGCGTATACATTGAGGAGTCGTAAATCGTATAGTTCCATCTGTGTGGTTTCTCCCATTACGTTACTCTTTGAGAATCGTAATGGTTGAATTAACCGTGTCAGATCGATGTTCGTGTAAATTTTCTATACGTATGCATTGAGGATTGGTATATCGTATGGTTCCACCTGGTTGGTTTCTCCCATTACGTTACTCTTTGAGAATCGTAATGGTTGAATTAACCGTGTTAAATCGATGTTCGTAGATCTAGATCATTTGAGCTTTTCCTGTACTGGACGATTCCAAACCGAGGCATTCGGCTAGTCGTTTTTGGTTCTTTTTTATCATGTAATCGAACTTCCAGATTTTCACCTTTACCTTGACTCTTAGACCTTGCTCGTTTTGAGCCTTTCTGATCGCGACTCTTTCGATTCGCTGTTCATTCTTCATCTGGTTGATCTTATAAACAATTTTACCCTTGTCGATGACATCGGTAACCTTGCTCATATTCACACGCAATTCATCAATTGTTCCTTGTAAGAACCAATCTTGACTACTTCCTGGATCTTCCTCCCGTTGTCTTTTCTTCTCAGCCTCTCTTTTCTCGTTGATTTTGTCCTGTCGCTCGTAATACACCGACTTTTCTTCCACAAGTTCGATGTAATGAGGGTGACCTTTGAGTGTTCATTTTAGTTTATCTTTACCGGGCCCTTTGGGTCCGGTAAATAAGTTATTTATGTGAACATTTCCTTTTTCAAAACCTCCGAGAATTGATTCTAGACTTCTCCGATTGTCTCTGATCATGACATCGACCAGATCAAATGGAACTGGACCTAGTCTTTCATCAAAGAGACCTTCCGCTAATGGGTCTTCTGCAATCACCTTCCTTTGTTTGTTGTGAAAGTCGAGTTCCGCTTTTCGTTGCGCTTGAAAAACTTGCTTTCTCCAAACGCCGGTTACCGTTCCAGCTTTCTTTTTTCGAATGGACTCGTCGATCATATTGATCATTTTCCTCATCTCTATCCCGTCCATCCGTGGTCTACCAGGGAATTCATAGAATTCCCAGTTACCATATCTCTTGGACTCATGGAAGCGCTTCAGATCATCCATTTTTGGAATAGGTCCCGCATTTCCTGGTGTTTTTCCTATAATAGTTATACAGAATCGGTTTTTATTTTATTCGAATTTTCTCTACCTGTGAAATAGTCCGCAGTTACTCGTCGAATTCTTTCATCGATGTCGTACTTCTCGAAGTCTCCATCCAGCATCTTTTGACAATACGCATATTCAAAATACGTTTTGAACCGTCTTATCTCGGTTGTCGACATTTTGACGACTGAATGAATTCGTCTTCAAAATAATAGTCTCTGAAAAATATTCTAGAGATTTTCCCTTTCTTGGAAAAGGAAAATTTTATAGAACATTTTCTTTATTTTCGATTTTTGTGATTTCTCGTCGTATTATTGAGGATTTTAATCTCTGTTCTCGATTTTTACATTACTTACGTCCCTTATTCCGAAATAATCTGAAATTGAGGATTATTCATTTTATCTTTGATTTTTCTTGATTTTATCGCCTCGAAAATTTTCCGTTTTTCTATACTTTCTCTCTCGGATTCGGGATAATTCTGTTCAGGGATGTGATATAATCATTGTATATAAATGTATTCATAGAATCCATTTATATCCTAGAACGCTGATTTCCCGCTTTTCTGCACTTTCTCTCTCGATTTCGGAAAAATTCTGTTCATGGAACATAATTATTCTTCGTTTTTTCCTTTCACGTCTGTTATTTGGGTCTCATTATAACATTGTTTATAAATATATTCGTAGAATCTATTTATAACTGAGTCATAATGATTCATTCATTTTCATGGTTCATTAATCTCGTGTCGTTCTTTGAATTGTTCTTATTTTGGGAATATCATTAATTGTATATCATTATAACATTGTTTATAAATATATTCGTAGAATCCATTTATAACTGTGTCATAATGATTCATTCATTTTCGCGGTTCGTTAATCTCGTGTCGTTCTTTGAATTGTTCTTATTTTGGGAGTATCATTAATCGTCATACATTTGATATATATGGGGTAGATCTTTTCAGAAAAAGCTTGCGCTTTTCTTCTCTAGTCTCGAAGCTCCCTAATCCTGAAGAGTTCGTATTCTTCTTCTTTAATACTCGATGCTAGATTGTTGGTAAATTTTTCCCATCCATAGAGATTCGAACTCGGTACCTTATCACCCAATCTGAAATTGTATTACGTTATTAACCACTCAGCCATCTTTCGCCGGTTTTTTTGGACCATGTTTCACTTATAGGACATGTTTTCAACAAGTCATTTAATAAAACCAAATTCTATGAATATGGTTTTACTTATTTTGACCTGTTTTTAAACATGTTTTTTCTGAGCAGGTTTCTTTAGCGTGGAATTGCCTTTTCTTGATCATCAGATTTTTCCTTCTCACGATTCATCTGTAAACTCGTAGAGCTTACATATGAATTATGGGTCACAGGTTTACAATTTATGTTTACTCTTGGAACCATTCATCGAACTCTGTCTCTTCTGCCGTTGTCCTGTCCACGCTTCTCAGAAATCGAATTTCTTCTGTTGATTGTAGTTCTATTTCATCCCTTGTATATTCTAAAGTTTGATTAGCCAGGTTTAATGAATCCCTATATCTCCTTATCTCCCCCGGGTAGATTCTCACCGTATTTCTGCAGACGGAGCATGATTTGTCTGTGCGATGCCAGCAGCTTAGCCTATAGTGAAGAACCATTGCTTTCTCAAATTGCTTTGAGCCTAGTAGGATTCGAATAAACGGAGGTAGCCTTATAAGCCAATAGTTACAGTTGAACGGGAAACTTTTCCAAATTTTGCTCGACATTTGACGTGCATCTTCTCTTTCAATGACAAACCTGGGTAACCACGTATCTTCTATTGGGTTTAACTCGAAATTTCTTATCCTGTCGTTGTTTCTTAGAAACATCCGGCCGTTACCCGTTTTTATGTGTCTGTCACATATGTTTTTGAAGTTATCGATGTTCCCATTCATTATTGTCTTATTCAGCAATAGGAGACTCATTTTTGCGTGTTGGAGGCGGACCGGTGGCCAATTTGCCATTCTTAGAATGTCATTTTGACTCCAGCTCGCTTCCCTTTCCCACTTTATATTATAAATTCTCCTTATCGCTTTCAAGACTTCTGCTTGTAACATCCCATACTGTCTCTTGGTCCATTTTGGCTGAATCCCAAGTCCATAGAGATAGATGCCACACGATTTTGAGAATCCGACTTTCAGTATCTGTTTCGACGTACCAATTCCTAGTAGTTCTAGAATACAATGTTGTAAACCTTTCATTTTTTTCATAATATGTAAAAATTGTGGCAGGAAACTAAATTTCTGATCGACTCTCAATCCTAAGATATTTACTATTTCAGATATTTCTATTATTCCAATAGGTGTACTGACTTCATTACCTGCTTGTTCTCGTTTTGTCTTATTGCCAAATACAATGCATTCAGTTTTTGAAGGGTTCATTTTGAAACCAACAGTTTCTACGAAACTGTTTGTTCTTATGAAGGCCTTATCTATTTCTTTTTGCCATCCTGATGTTCCATAAACTGATAAAAGTGAGTCGTCTGCAAAACCTTGAAGCCAGACTCCAAGGCGGTCATAAAAGTCGTTCATATTTGTTGGCACATAATTAAAAATTTCATTGATTATAAGAATGAAGAATAATGGACTACAGGCTTCGCCTTGGGGTACGCCGTCATCGGGCACTGTGATTGGTTCAGATTCTTCGCCATCGGAAATAACTGTCGCTTGTCTCGGTCTGAGCATCTTTTTAAAGAATTCTAGCGCGTTTTTATCTAGGTAAAGTTCAAGAAGCTCGAGGAGCTGCTTTTTCTTTACACAAAAAAACGCGCTGCTCAGATCGAGTAAAAAGAGATAAGTCATAACCGTGGCATGTCTTGAATTTACTAGCAGATTCAGATTAGCGACCGCTAATTCGGTACTTCGTCCTTTCCTGAATCCTAACTGGTTTTGATGCAGAAAACCTCCTTCAAAGAATGATAACAGACAGCTTGCCACTATTTTCCCTAGTAGTTGTTGGAAAAAATGACCGACTGTGATGAATCTTCGATTTTTCACCAAACGCGGGTCACCTTTCTTTAGGATGGCTTTTAGTTTACCGATAAGGAATCGATTTGGATAGTTACCCCCATGTACCCAATAATATATCATATTATCAATAATATTAGTATATTCTTCTGGTAGATGAATCATCCCGTCCCTGTATAGTGCACTGTTTAAACCTCTTGTTACCGGCTTGAGTTGTCGGAAGCACTGCGAAATATTCTTTATGCCTGCCATACTATTATTCCATGTTGGTAAGTAGTCCTTAAAGCTGAATTTCATTGCGTCATCTATTCTTGGCAGTAGGTCCATCAGGTTGAAGTGTTCCGTAGAGTATTTAATGTGATCCGTGATCCCATTATATACTCTATTGAATTCGTCTGCCAACTCCTGAGCAGTAAAAATCTCTTTTGACATTTGGATTCCTCGTAATTTTGGTCTTAAAGCTTTGGTTATTGCAAAGATATCATCGTCGTTTATTCTATTTCTTCCCAGGATAGCCCTTCTGTCATCTCGTCTTTTGTACCGCTCTCTAATCCGTATCAATTTTTTTATCATCTTTTTCATCTTTTGTTTCTCATTCATATCGGTGGTTTCGGCTAGGTCAGAATCGAGTGAGCTAATAATGATTGTGAGTGATGTTACATTTGAGCTGTAATGTCTTTTATTATTGTAGATTTTTACCTTTCGTGTCGTTTCTGGTTGAAGGGTTGAAAATAGTTTTTCGAAAAAATCCATCGCTAAAATACAGTAATTATTGTCATCGAATTCGAATGCCTTTGTTAGGGGGTTATAGGGACTGAATTCAATTTTTTCGTACCATTCTGCGGCGGCTCTATTTAACCTTCGGTTGATGTCCGCATAGAGTGCATTTCCCAATTTGTTCACCGCTTCAGGCGTTAGTTTAGGGCGTGTGGTGATTTTTGACACTCCTATCAGACCTTGGACACTATGTTCAGTTGTTATTTTAAGGATGTCATGTCCGTCGTTTCCTACCGTTACTTTCCCATTTAGCTTTTCCAAATCGACTTTATTTAGACCTTTGGTCCAGATAAAGTCAATTCTTGTGTAAATGGAATCATTTCGTTGGAACGTAGGTCCCGTGTCTACCAGCTTGTATTTGGCAAAAGTCGTCTCAATCCTTTCTGCTAAATCCCGATTCGTAGTTTTTTGACCATTTCGTTCATTCGTAGTTCCCATTCGTCTTTGCTGAAGTCTCTGTTATAATATATACTCTCATTGTGAGGTCGATAATAGCAACCTATTGCTAGGTTACAGTTAGTCATTTGTATCCTCACCGCTATGAATGGTGGTTTACTGTATAAAACCGAGACTTCAGTGCTCATAATATTTCGTAATAATATCATGGCATATACTAAATTCGTTTCAGTATTATCATGGATAAAACTGAGTAAATTTAGAGGTATGACACTATTGTCTTCTATAAGATGCCGTTTCGTTCTTATCTCTGAAATTGTGAATATTGAGCATAGATTCATTGTTTTTACAAGGGTTGACAATTTATTCAGTATTGGAGGGTTCAGATTAGTGTACACTAGGGACAGTTTAAAAACGGGTTTTGGTTTTCTTTCTTCATAGACTCTTCTTAGCTTTGTATTCAGTGTGATTTCTCTCGTTACCAGTTGAACATCTGCTCCTGTGGGGTATGATGGGTTCCTGAAACATATGTTTTTATAGTTGTATTTTATTTTATCTGGTCGTGGTTTTGGTTCGTAGGTTTGTCCTATAGGTTTTGAAGTTATGGGTTCTCTGAACTCATAATCCCCTAGAGGATGTAAATCATTTACCTCTTCGTGCCCTATAATAAGCCTTTCATTTCTCAGATTGATTTCCATGAATGTTCCTTCTTCGATTGTTCGATTTCCTGACATTGTTCCATCTGTTGATACCCAGTTCTGGTCTCTCAATCTTATGTTCCTGAAATGGTCGTTACCGTTTTTATCGAATAAGTGCGCGAAATCGTCACTTGAATTTTTTTCCTCATGAATTATGATCTGTTCTAATTCTAACCTTTCTTCAAAACTCGCGTGTCCTCGGTCAATGTTGTCTCCCATAAATAAACTATTCTCTGAATCGCTTATAAAGGAGATCATTTCCGTTCGGCTTGAATCTCTGTTTCTTTTCTTTTCTATTTCTGAGTCCTCGCTCCAATTTCTCTCGGGGGGATGATTCGACGATTTTATTGATTTTGGGGTTGAATGTCTATCAGGCAATAACTGGTTTCTTTGAGACCAGTTATTGGCTGGGTGACCTGGTTGACGCTTACAGTTGAATTTTGACGGTGTCGAAATTGTTTCTAAATAAATGTGATTTATTTTATCATGCGAGGTAAATTTTTCGGGTAATTGCTTACATTCGATGATGAATTTTGTTTTCGTTTCGTCATTTATTGTTGAAGTCGCTGATTTCATTCTATGAGTTCTTTTAATGTGTGTCTTTAGGGCCTGATTCGTGCTGTTCACTTTTATGGTCGTACGGCATTTATCTTCGATTAGTGGGATCCATTCACGTATGAATTTGTACATGTCGTTGGAGACTCTTGGAAAGTATTTGCTAGCTTCACCACCATGATTTATGCCTTTGTTGATTACCATTGGTAAGAATGCCATGTTTGATAATGAGGTGATTATCTTATTGATTCCTGGAATCAGATAATCTATCTCATCATCCATAGACTCATTGTAATGCTCCTTTTGTCGCTCGTTGTTCGCTATCTTCGCTGCCTCTAATAATTGTATTACATGTTCCCCATGTGACAAGATTATCGAGATCCAGGAACGAATTGACTCTATTCGTGATATAAAGAGATGCTTGGACTTCTTTTCCGTAGGTAGTTCAAATCGCATGGCTTCCAGGCTGTCCTCGTCACCTTCTGCGTAACCAATCGTGCATGTGGCCTGTATGTTTGTTTTGAAACTTTGTTTTCGAAGTTCAGCTTCTCCGAAGTTGAATCCTTCATTACCGCTTAACAATTTGGCCACCGTCGAAGTGATTCTTGATGTAACTGATTTTCGTTTCGGTTTCGTCATAGTCAGTTCTGGATTGGAGGATGAGTTTTCTAGAATTTCAGACTGTTCGATACATTTTGAGATGTCTCCGGTGACTTGGTCTTGTATTTCTACCACTTCAGTTTGGAAAATCGAGAGATTAGAACCATTGGTACTAATTGTCGTTCCAAAACTGATATTGTCAGAGTCTGAGTCAGCTCTTGGATCAGTGGCTGTAGTGACTGATAGGTTTAGTCTAATTGGCCTACTTACTGCGTCTGAAGGCACACATTCCTTTAATTGTTCTTTGTTAATATCTTCTTGGTCCGTCGTAAGCCCTTTGATTTCATTTTCTGTCAGTGGAGTGCTTCTGAAACGCTTGTTGTCCGTGAAACCGACCTCTGTCATAGTATTCTCGTTGAGAATACTATCAGCATTGTCGAAATAGGCACCTAAAGGTAATTGGTATTTTACTGATATTGGGATTATATTGCAATGTACATATTTATTAACTGAAGTCTTACCATTTAATAGTCGATCCGCATTAATTAATTCAGGTGGGTTTCCGTTTCTTGTTTTTTCGAGCTCGAGTCTTCTTTTCAACCGTTCTCGACTAGCTGTGACGTCACCTTTTTTGAATTCTTTTTCAGTACCCATCACTTCAACCTTATCGTGGACAAGGTTGGGTGATGCCTGTACTAATAAGCCAATTTGTCTTTCGCGTACTTCATCAGTGGCGGTAAGAATGGCCCTTGTTTGTTTAATAGCATTAAAGTTATGAGCTATCATTTGTGCCATCGCCATATTACCTGTTCGTTGAGCGGTTTCCAGTGTGGCATGTTTGTCACGCAGGAATTTCAGGATCCTCAGCTGATTATCGTCGAAGTTAACACCTCCCATCGCCCACATTTGAGCCTCGTGAAACTCTTCTGTGGTGGCATTCTTTTTCAACTCGGCGAGACAGACTGGGTTCTTTTTATACTCCTTTTCGAAATTTTCGTAGAAAAGTTCAAATCGGGTAAATTTCCCCCAGTTTGCATGATCAAAGATTTGAGCCCACTTTGGATGTAGGATACAAGCAGTATCATTTGGTCGAAGAAACTTATTGTTTAGTTTCACTTTGCTCATATCTCCTAAGCGAAGCATACGTGGTGCGGAACATTGTTTATTCTCGTTGAAATTCTTTTGTTCCGCTTCGGCTCTTGTATTTTGGGCTGTCACCGCTGCCTCTGCTTGCTTGTGGTTATATCCTTTGAAAAAACGAATAACTCGGTTATACTTATTTGTAAGGATATAACTTCCGTTGTCGATCATTTCTGCCAGTTTTTGTTTTTGAATACCTTCTGGGAGCATGTCGTTGTTATCTTTTAGTCGAGAGTCAAGGACCTGACTAAAATGATTTGGTAGCAGCTGAAATTTTGGTTCCACTCGTACCCATCCTTTGTTCTCTCCCATAACGCTCGTGTTGAACCGTGCTCGCGCCATCTCCTCTCTCATAAATCCTTTCGTGAATGCTTCTCCTGATTTGAGGTACATGTTGAGCTTGTTCTGTAGCACGTGTTTCCATCTTGTGGCTTCGACCCAGTAAACTGTGACTTCGTTGTGGACCCCAGTTTCGTTAATAAATTGGGAATTGAAAAACGGCGTTTGTGCCCAAACTTTCAGAAAACAACCATCACCCGCAATTTCTCCGATCATTAATGAACCAATCATTGCTGCCTTGAGGGAATTGAATTTCATGAATAAGCAATCCTTTTGTGTAGGATTTCCGCCTCTCATCCCTTTCATCTTCACGAATTTGTAATCATTACCATGGGTAATGATTTCTTTCATTGGATCAAGAAATGAGAGGACGGCCTTCATGTCCCAGTTGGTACCAAGGTCAACGTACAAAAGAGCTTTTTCGTTTAGCGAACCGGTGCTGACATCGATATTGTGACTTTCAGTCCAACCATGGGTCGGACTTTCCGTCATTTTTATCGAATATCTTGACGTGGTGTAGTCAGATGGTGTTGGAACGGCTTGTGCGTTGGCAATGTCGTTGTGTTTCAAGTTCATGATGTCAATCATAACATCGGCGTCGCTTTCCGGTTTGGCTGCGGGAGTTTTGTAGTCTCGTACTGAGCTCCCCTCTCTTTTGTCCGTGCGTAACGGGAATTTTTCAATTGTCGTAGTCTCCATACTAATAATATTTTTACATATATTAGTATTAGTGATTAATGAAATACCTGATAGTTTTGGTGGATTCTCTTTTGAGTTTCGTGCTTGTATGTTGGTTCTTTCTGTCTTTTTCTCTGGTAATATATTAGTATTCTCAAAGAGATTACTAATACCCTTATTGACGTCACAATTTGCGTCATTTTCCCCATCTTTTAATTTTTTTCGATTCATGATTAGCTGAATAATTTCACTTTCTTTCGGTTAATTTCTCTAATTGGTAATTTATTTATCTGAATGTAATATTTTCGTTTCAATTTGACGTATTTGATTGGGTAATTGAATTCGGTGCGATGACTCTTCTTGACACGTAATAGTTGATTCGCCGAAAAAACTAACGTGTCGCACGTGTGAATCGTTGATTATCCGTTTCTTTGAAACTGATAAGCTTTTACTCTGTTTGGTTATCTTAACTGTGGTCTGGTTGTATTTGATGATGTAATTAATAACTTTATTATTTATTTAATTGTGTTTTAATTTCTTAGAAATTTAAAC
>SCLD01097628.1:0-11148 GCA_004367895.1 Oikopleura longicauda | reverse complement strand
ACAACAGAGTGGAAGAGTGAACCGCTGATTACGCCAATGACATAAATAAAGGTCAATCGCACCCACTTAAGTTCAGTTTATAAAAAGTTAAATGCCATTGACTCACTTTATGCTCCATTTCAATCAATAAACCAACCATAACTTGTAGTAAAATGTTGATAGAAAAGTGCTGCGTCCCACCATGCAAAAATGAATAAGTAAACCATCTAAAGTTTTCGATTTTACTTTGTGTGATGGTGTTCAACCTACCTATGGGTCTCGTTTTTTGTTCGTGCTGTCCATGCTAAATTGGAATCCAATAAGGCATCGATATAATCTGGTGCTGTCGAAAATGCCACATAGTAGTAGGTTTCAATGGCACACATGGTTAATGTTAGCAATGGCAAAGGCCAACAATTGAAGCCACGGAACCACTCTTCAGTTTCAGCCATTCGGTTCATGTGTGTATCGTGTGGTCCGTCATACCCGTCGGAAATGAGATTTCTGCGCACTATTGCGTAGCATCGGTCAAAACAACAGAAACAACGATTCATGCCGCGTTCGTAGCACCAATTGCCAGCTGATATGGAGCAGCATAAACTCTCGCACCGCATGTAATACTTGAGCTCGTCTTTACCGGAAGGCGGCGCTCGACCACCCGATGTCCATCCATCGTGCGAGTCATTTACGTCGGCGTGGCTTTCATTTGTCTGATTTTTTGGTTGCGAATACTTTGGATCAATCGGTTGCAACTCGGTCATTTTCTCTCATTTATCACTGTTTATCGTTGAAAGTGAAGTACAATTACTACGTTGAGCCCTGTTTACCCACGCAGTGTGCACAATTACGATGAATGTGACCGAGCACCCTATTATTGAGCCAATGACTCAGAATCATAATTTACGAATTTACTGGTCCGTTAAGGGTTTATGAGAGGTTTCTCGAGTTTGTACCTAATTTGAGTCAAAATACTCCAGATAACAAATAGCGCGCATTACCGATAATCCGACAATATTCCGAAAAATTGCAAAATCAGCGGTTTTTTGTCGGAAGTGATTTTTGACAGCGGGATCGGCTTCAGTGGCCCCAGATTAGTCTACTCTGTGAGTTTTAGATCTCTAGAACCAAGGGAAACTACGACTGGCATGTCCTTAACCGTTTCAATTGTCTTTGATTCCTTGAAATGGCATAAACTTTCCAAGTGCTCAGCCAGTTCTGCCATTTGCTAATAATACAACGTGAAACGTAGAAATTACAATGATAAAAAACTTTTGGTGATAAACTCGTCTCGATCTGTTCATCGGGTCCCAGCGACTTATCGAAATCATACCCAAAGTATTTCAACAAGTAGCTCGCCGTCTCGTCTGGATAGATGAATCGAGGTGACAATGAGGTTTTCTCTGCGTTGGCAACCAGCTGATAGTCACGCACATCGGCAATAAGGGAACGGTTAACTGGTTCTGTACTCTTTGCGCTGGCTCTTTATATGAATGTTGGTAGTAAGTGTATGTGAAACAAATAACAGCATGGGAAGCCAGAGGCCTGGTTAATTCCGACAAGATTGACCGTTGTCCGTTTACTGTAGAACCATATGTTGATAATGTCACCCGCCTCATTTGAGTAATCACCTTCGACCATGCCGCACTTTATGTTGAACTTCCTCTCGAGAGTCCGTCTCATACTGTCACCGTTGACGTAGACATCGCCCCAGAACTGGCCCATCTCGCTCGAGTTGCCGCGTTCACGCTGAAACCTGTCAATCCATCTCCCCACCACTGAAAGGCTGAATGGTTTTGTTGTTGTTGGACTGGTCACATGCAACGTGGTGGTGGTGGTGGTGGTGCCATTTGACAATTTTGACGAACTCGTGGCTGACCTTTCACTTGTTGTTCGTTTGAAACCAGGCCCCCTTTCGTCATCTCTCCAAAACAGGACAAACACTACCGCGCCGGTTATAATGAGCACAATTATGAACAACAAGTGGAATTTACAGTTCATTTTAGCGAGTGACTGTCACTCCGTGCGAGACTAGGATTTTATACTAAATAAGATAATAACAGGGTTGGAGACTATAACAATTCGTAGTTGATGATGCTGAAAGGAAATACCACACCATCGAAACAAGTGATGGATATCGTCGAACCATCCTATGCAGCTGCAACACTGCTCCCAAAAGTGTAGTCTAGTTTTTTTTGTCACATGTAACATGTGACATTATTTTTCGCGTGATGAAGAATAATGCATAATTTTTGAACTTTACAGTGTCAAATGTAAATAACTAATGTCAGCTGCATTTAAGTAAAGGTTTAACTTCGTATTACGCTCACACTTCATAATAATGAGCTTATTACTACTTATAGCATTCGCCTTTGGCACCGTTTTATGTGAATGTAATGGCCCGTAAGTTTTAGATTTCAAGTTTTTGAAACCAAGGTAAATTCGAAGGGACGAAGAACTTGGCGCAGAATGCCTGAACTATTGTGATTCTAATAAGGATAAGTGTAAAGAGGAATGCACGGGAAACTTGGCTTGTGTTATTGACTGTGGTGGCGCGCAAGGCGACTGTATCAATACATGTCCATGTCAAGCCGAGTGCCAAGACGGATGTTTGGGATGTTTGACCCAGTTCTGTCAGTGCAAGTCTGGTGGCGTGGTACCCGGTTTGGCCGAGTGCGAGGAAGGGAGACATTTAATAGTTTTTGAAGTACACAACGTTCACATATGTTTGAAACTCTCCGACAAAAGCAATTCTTCACAATGGAGTACAACCTTTGCGTAGTGAATTGTCCTCCTGGTGACTTTGTTTGCATTGGCGTCTGCGCGCGTGATTTTGAGGAGAATAAGGAACGATGTCCTTGTCAGCAGGGTTGTCCCAATGGCTGTCCGTGTCCAGATTTTCATTGTCCAACTACGCCACCTACGACAACTCTTACTACTACCGCAATGACAACACCTGCTGTGCCAAAGAAGTCAGTTCTGGTGTTAAACTCCTTTGAAACAAGAAAGGCGACGATAACAGATGCATATGGAAAAGAAGAGTATCCACTTGATGATTTTATGTTTCTGTATGGCGAAGGTACTGAAGTATACTTCTCATGTTCGGTTTCATGGCACGGTCAAGTTATATTCTACGGTGGGTATTCTGTACGTAATCAAATATCAAAACTTAATGGTTGCAAGTTGGAACGAATTGGCACTCTCCATTTTGATTTATATGGTGGATGTGGAAACTTTAACGAAGAAGAAATCTATCTCTGTTTTAGCAGTTATTCGGTTGACGAATAAGGTGTGTCGAAAGTCTGATCAACTAACCGGACAATTCAAAAATATAAGTCAAAGTAGTTTTCCACATAGGGATACTAGAATCGGAACCAGTGACTGTAAGAGTTTGTTGCATTTTAAATTTGATAAACATTTTCTTATATCAAGCTGCTCTGTTAGCAATGGGTTGTGGAACTAGTGGCGACATGTGGAACCGAAAAGCAGAGTTGTACTTACCAACTGAAGCGCGTTGGTTTGGCATTGCTGACTACCCTTTTGGAACGGATTTAAGTTGTACATGATTTTTTGCATGATTCTCACCCATGTGTGTCCTATTTTAAAAATCCTATTAGCCGAAAGTTGGATTTATGGCTACGTTTATTATATGCCGCTTGTTGTTAACCTTATTTTTGACTTGAAATTCAGACGAAGTCAAAAGTGAGGGCTTAATGAGTCTTATGTGGTTGAAGGCAATGTACGAATCTGATCCGGTGGAAATGTTTAAATCTGCCCGGCTAAATACCGATTCGCCGGTACATACTTAGGCATGAATTGCACGCAATTAAAGCCGCACGCATTTATAAGAAATTGAAATAAAGTCAACTTAAAACCGATTTTTATAAAACAACAACAAACAAAGATGACAAAGTCGATTTTTTTTTATTATAATTTATAATAATCATTTCATAGCAGAATGTCGTCATCGTGAACAAACTCGTCAAATGTTCGTTGCATTACTTAAAAGTTGTCAACGGTTCCCAAAGAGTTCGTTCTGGCTAAAAACTACCATAATAAGTTTCAAGTTTATCCAGCAATTGACTATCAATTTCGGAAGGTTTGTAAGTGTGTCGATGCTTCAGCCTATTTGCAAGGTGATCCACATTGTGCTTGCATTCGTGTTTACTAAAAATTTTAAAAAAAATACAACAAGTGAAACCAACAAACAGTCCAAGCAGCAGCTTCATCAGATGGCGACGTAGTGATTCTGACACAACAACAGAAACAAAGACAAGTACAAAACCGACTTTCATTATTGACTTCGTCTGACTTCAAAAATTTGTTTTTTATAGGCTCAAGGAACAAACGGGAAATATGTGTGTCTCGTCAAATATGTGTAAGTTGAACGACAAGTTCAATCGATTATGACATAATCATCAGTTTGAAATGAAAGTACCTTCGATAATATTCGATCATTTCAAATAGTTTTCGTTACTTCGCGATTCCATCGTGTCAATATCGATGAAGTTATTTACTGTTTTATTGAGTGTTTTTCAATACAGATGTTGAATTTTGAATTCGGTGCTAGACTAAAATAGTATATTTATGACGACTATTTCGGTGTTTGTCTGGAATTGATTGTGACATCATAACACGGGTCCCGTGTCGAATCAACGTCATAAAGACCATCAGCATCAACCACACGCTCAGGACTAGCAAAACGACGACAATTCTTCACGATACAGGGTAGGCAAAGAAGTTACTTTCGGATAAGATTTGGCTATTACTACTAGACCTTCTCAGAAATCACCTCTGATTTATTGCCTGCAATATTGTTTAATTACAGGAGTATGCTACAATATGTCGAAGGTCTTGGTACACCCCTGTAAACTAAGAAGATTAGCAGTGTTTCATAGTCTAACATTATATCTACCCCTAACTAGAATCAAGAATTATATCCATTATTGTCTCTTTAAGATTTCAGTTCTTTTTCAACCTATCTTTAGTTTTTGACAAGCTACTTCAGTTTATAAGGTCGCATGCGACTCGCATCCTCCAGTTCCTTTTCATCTGGATCTGCTTAATCCAAGCGTAATCTCATTCCAGGGCAGACGAGAAGAAAAAAAGAAAACGTATCACGGTTTGAACTTTTCACATCGACAACAAGGTCAGCATTGCTCCACTAGTGACAGACCGTTTAGTCTAGTGTGAAGTCAATGTCTCTGCAATTTTGTCAATGTCAACGTGAGTTCATTAGTCAAACTTTGACCAGTGAATCCCTACGTATCATTTATTACAGAATCATTTATTCCCAGAAAAACGCGTTGTTAAATAATTTTGAAAGGCATCTGGTCTCCCATGTGTCCATGGACTCGTTACACTGCTCACAGAAATTGGGTTTCAACGAGCCGGACATTACTTTCACCAACGATTTAAGTGCTGATGAATGCTCCTGGGTTTTATGCCCGTCGCCATAAATACAAATGACTTTACATGCATTTACCGGCGTCATGCAATGGTTCACTTGGTTCTTCACATTATCATTTGAATGGTATCCAAAAGCCAGAGTTTCTGAGACAACTAAAATTGGTATAATAAGTAATTCTCGCATCGTCTGACGTGTCGCTTCAATGTTGTGTCGGTTTTAAAGGCGTTCTCCATTAACTTGAAGATGGATCTTCATTCAGGCGTCAAAAAGTGAATTAGTACTGAATGTGTGTCACTGTACAAAAACACATACTGGTTTTGACTGTATTTATTCTACCTGAACTTATGTGACTGTCTGGTCAAATCATCAAAAGCATATTGCAAATGACTTACAAGCATGACACATTTGAAAAGTGTTTCATCAACCAAATCATGTCTGATTTGACATGAAGGCGAATGAAAAGAAACGTTCTATAAATGCACAATAAAATACATGTCAAAATGTCAACTCACATTTCCGTATCCTGAGCGTCTCTGCTTGCTTGAAAAACTAATAACACTTGAACACAGTACTATACAGTACATCTTAGCAGTACGCTGAAGAATTTTTCTTTGTCATTTATGTTTTCTAATTTTCGGGTTTCACAGTTTTCTCAGACTGAGACTTGTTAACTTCATAATAAAGTTATAATTTATACAAATTCATGGTAAATAACAATCTATAATAAAGCAATGCTATATCAGTTGTAAGTCAGTTCATTAATTTCCGCGTGACTCAAGTCTTGTGTATCGATTTTTTGCATGATTTTTTCTAATTTATTTACAACAACATTTCTTCAACATTAAGAATATGGCTACTAAGATTATCACGACTTTTTTGTTTCTCTTAATAGTCAGATCATAAAAGAGTCGCTTCTTCGTTCAGTCACCCGAGTACAAATTTAATAATCCATACCGTATCAATACCGTATAATACGGTTCAATTGAGAGTGTCTGACAGTATTTTTGACCTGATTATCTTTTCATCTGACAACATGCACAGGGTATGACGTACACAGCAAGTGTTATAAAAAGCAGCATCGATGTCTTGTGACTAGTAATTTTGACTAAGAAATTAACAAAATGAATTTTCTTCTCATCTTTGCTATCACTGAACTTGTCATGTGCAAATACAGGATTGTTGTTGAATCAAGTCAGATTCCCTTTTATTTTCTAGAAACTTTACCGCAACTTTCAACAAAGCGATCTTATTAACAAAAGCCGTCGACCATTCGTCGTTTACAAACGATCAGCCTTCTGGTTGCTCCCACTCGATTGTGACTCGCACGACAAATCTATGTGCAAACTACAAATGAATCACAAATTGATTTCATATTGACCTTCTGCAATTACTTTAGTGATAACTTGTTTCAATGACAATTGTAGCAAAAAAATAAAACAAAACAGCTAGAGTTTCGTATTGCTTTTCATTGCGTTACTTTTAAACTTTTCAGGTTTCAGTGCATTCTCGATCAAGTATTCAAGCATTTCATCGAGCTACTTACAGTAAGTTCGTTGTTTGGTTTCGTCAGCAAGACATTTGATTTTCTTTCTCATTGTGGACCTGTGAAACAGAGTGACTCTACAACCTCAGGCCACTTGAGAAGTGCACCCACTACTTAACTGGTCCCCGGACGGTCTGGCTTCTTTCCAAAATTGTCCGACAGGAACGACCACAGCGGCTTTTTCCGTTGATCGAAGTGCTCTTCGGGCAAACAAGCATTTTACCGCATTGACAAGTCAGTGACCGAAAAAAGTTACAATGAGAAATATAAGACACGGTTCATGTACTTCAATGGTCTCAATGTTCATTATTAAAGGTGGGAAACGTCTGGTAATTATGTCCACCTGATCTGTATATAATGTACTCTACGCTAAACGTCTGTTCACGTAAGTCTCACTTGTCCGGATTTAGCCGTAGCCCCATTTACACAAATAAAACCACAAATTACCGTTGAGGATATCCTCGAAACACCTTTTTTACTAGCAGGTAGTAGACATGGTTAAGTTTCATATGACGTAAACTAATCTCTTATGACAAAGTTCACTGTCTGATCCAACAATTGGGTCGTTATTGTAAGGTGGAGATAATTAAAGTCTGTAATAAAATAATTTGTAGGCTTGACGTTTAATGACATGTAAAGATGGATCCACTCTCTTTTCACCGGACTGGGCTTATTACCATGTCAGCATCGGAAATGGGGCAGTTAAAAAGCGCGACATGTCGTTGTTGTTTTTATTGTGAACTTGAATATCGTCAAATCTGATCGAAACTGAATAACTGGGAACAGTTTTTTGAACCGTTTTTATTAGTTTACATCACGCGTTCCCTTCTGTATAAACCGCGTACCACTTGCGCTCGACTTGTTCTAAATGGCTTATTCAACGCCAAAAGATGGGGGAGGATAGGGCCAAAGTCAGATTCTAATTGAATTATGGGCCAGAAGGGTTCAGGGGGGGTGGTGGTGATGGTGGGTAGGGATCCAAACGTTACTTTTTTCTCTGTCGTTGTTTATACTCTCAAGCATCGTTACGTGCTAAGCCGGTGGTGGTGTTCCCCCTATTTTAAGTTGAACCGCCATTGCATCACCACCACCACCATTTCTTCTCTCTCTCTCTCTTCACCACCGCCAACTCGAATCCGCTCCACAAAAAAAAGTACACTAGTTTAATTACTGGATTGGATTAGCAAATTACGAATCAGTTTATGGGTGTGCGACTCGGATTTAAAGTGTGGAGCCTCTATTTAGCCTCACTCAAGTGCAATGTGACGCAATGCCACCCAACAAAAATTATCCATCGCCGAGCGTGACAGAACCTTGAGTCTGTGTGTGTGTGTTTCTGTTCGTTCGTTCTTTTTCAGCCAGTGACGTGAACTTCGCCAACGTTGGTCCCCCGTAATTCAATTTCATTATGATGCATTCCAGTCTCTCTCTCCCTCCTCTTTCTCTATGTTCAACCAGCAGCAGCAGCAGGAGCAGGAGCAGCACCATGCGCTGCTGACCACTTGAGTTGAACGTCTTATTTCTCAGGTTCATTTTAGACTCGCCAAAATGTCAAAAACGGATTAGCGCAACGCGCGAAACCTGCATCTGTTTCAACCAGAGTCAGAGTCTCTCCGAGGCCCGACGACAACGATCGGTGGTGGTGGTGGTGATGGTGGGTGGTGACTGTGATTTTTATCAAGTTGAAAATGTTGATTACATTCGACGAATTGCCGGATTCTCGGTTCGGTGATTGTGATTTTCATGGGCCACTGGGCTGTTTCATTCAACGGCATTCAGTCTAAAGATTGAACGTTTCGGATTACCGTTAGACTTCCAGTTTAAGACGCCCGTCTGTGGTGGTTCAGTTCATATTAAGTTCAATAAGATCCAATTTAATATTACCGGGTCAGACACTTCGAGAGGATCGACGAGGGAGACGGTAGACGGGTAAAATTAGAGACAGCAGCAGCAATGGCACACACGTTAATCAGACTTAATCTTGAACTTGACGCCGGCTTTCAACACACGCGCACACACACTGACTGGATCTCAGAGAGACACGCATACCTCCACCTCAAGTCTCTCTCTCCTCCACGTTGGTCAAATTGAACATGTTCGATTACATAATCTTCTCCACTGGCGGAATTTATTTGTCATGTTACGACACTGGCGCATTCTCGGGCATTGTGTTGTTTTAGGCGCTCCTTCAGTTTCGTTCAAGCAACTCCTTCGCGATATTCTGGGCTCGCTTTTTTTTTGGAGATTGTATTTGGACACTTTAAGTGTAATCTGTCGGAGATTAGATCAATATGTTACGCAACACGTTCAGACTTCTTCTTTTTTTCAATTAGCTTACACTCGGCAAGAGAGCGCACACACACACACCAGCACCAGCACACACCACGTTACATTTTCGTGAGGGGCAGAGAGAGAGAGAGAAGAAGGTCCTCCTCAACAGGGCTCCTTAAAACGTTCACTTAAATCGCGGTGACAAATGATGGTAAGATGGAGGTGGAGTATCCTTGGACACGACTTAAAACAACATCATTTGACAACGTGCAAAATTACTAGGCCATGTAAGAGCGCAGCAGAACTCTCGAACGAAAAGGCCCTACCTTTCCGGCGCAACATAGAATAGGCCAAAGCATGTTGCCAGTATAAACTTAGGCCAAAACTGTCTCACCTATCATCTGGGGTTTATCCTCATAACTGGATCAAAAAAAGGAGGCGGCATGAGAGAATTAAAAAGTCGTATGTATGTTTGAGGCAGTTTTATTGATCTCTCTCATCATTATATATATATATATGATCTCTCTCTCTGTCAAAGATTTTTTTTTCTTGTGATTCTCAATTGTAAGTGCAGCAGTTTTTGTTTCTTACAGTTTTTGAGTCACAAAAGGGACTGGGTGGTGATGACATTATTGTAGTTGTTGGAGTTGGGGTGTAAAAATAAGGAGTTCTTCGTGATAATAAATGAGATGCTTTTAATGACGGTGTGTGGCGCGTGAACTTGGAGAATAACGTTAGTGTCTTAGTTTCGATTTTTTGGATTTTTGTGGGGAGTTTGTGATGGGGGTTGAAAAATTATTACTTTTTGATTAAAGTTATTAGATATAAATAAGCGGATGGATAGTCTACTAAATATTAAAAAATTATGCCGTGAATCAAGAGTGGGTTTGTTGGCGCTGTGTTGGTGGTGGTGTAATGTGTGTTTGTTTCTGTGATCAGGGGATGGTGTTGTTTAGTAGTGCTAAAGTGTATTTACATATTCAGTTTTTTTTTGTCTGTTTGGTAATGCACCATAATTATTATTTTTGTGATTTTTGGTGTTGGTGGTGGTGGTGTAAAAACGGGGGGTGGTGGTGATATGATTCTGGGTGTTTTTTTCTTCGTTCTGGTTCTGGTTGTTCTCTCTATACAGGTAAACAGTAGCAGTGTGTATTTTAAAAAAAAATTTTGTTTCTTAGCACAAGAATTATATATTTCTTCAGTAGTAATAGTAGTAGTAAAAGTAGTAGTCTGTTTTTGTCTTTTCCGAGGCAGCCTTACAAGTATGCTAAGTTTAAGTTGCTAATTATTAATTTTATCTTTAAAGATTGATCTTCACTGAAGAACTTATTATTTTGATTGACTCAAGTGGAACAGACAATCGGCCAGCTTCGATTGGATATCATGATGAACAAGCGCGCCCCCAGTCGAGAACAGATCCGCCAGTTTACCCTCGAATTGGATCAGGCTGGAATGATTGGCACGATCGCAACTCATTGACACCAGGATCTCACACGCCAGGCGACGTGTGTGAATTGAAGAATCCTATTAATAATTAAAATTAATTTAATAAAGTATTTTAAAACAATTTTATGGTCCTTATTTTTTAGGTTTTTAAGGGCCAAAAAATATTTTCAATTTTTTTGAACCCTTAAAAAATTTTGGCTCTTAAATAAGCACCCCAAAAAATCTAGAAATTTTTTTGACCATTAAAAAAGCCAAGATATAATTTTCTGTTCTTTAAAAAAAATCAGAAAATTTTTTTGGAACCTTAAAAAGGTTCGAAAAATCAAGTTTTGGCCATTAAAAAATTCAAAAAAAATCTGGCAAAATTAAACTTACCGGAGTTTGGTTTTCAATGAACAGAATTAGACTTTTAACAGAGTGCTCAATCGTGGCGGCGTACTGGGTGAGTGGACTTTGAGGCAGAATCAACTGTTTAAGCAGGGTTATTGATAACTCTTTCAAT
>SCLD01097617.1:0-11151 GCA_004367895.1 Oikopleura longicauda | reverse complement strand
ACTTGTTACTTGCAATGGAGTCTGGCGATGAAGCTCATATCCAATCAATTCAGCAACAGATTGATACTTTCGAATCCTTTTGAAATTTATTTTAATAAAGATTATATATATTTTCATATCATCATGGTATTATTTGAATTGGCTATTTTGAAATGACAAGTTTCCTTACATGGTGAATATCACATAGTTGAGTATGAAAACCGGTAAGGTAACATTATGTCGAATATAATAATTTTCCTCATCAAACAGAAAAAAATACTGTTTCACCTTCAGTAAGTCTCACTTTTATGTAACAGGATTAGTATAAAATTAAGAATTCTTCCTTTTGAAACAACTTTCGTTGCTGTATTGCCATAAATGAAAGTCTTTCTAAGAAACCTCTTACTAATTTTTCTAGCTCGGACCGGATGGACCCAATCTATTAGTATGAAAGGCAACCAAAATGTTTTTTCTAATCAACTCATAAGAGTTAAACCAGAGTACAATCGAATCTCAGAATCAAAAAATCAAAACCTGAGACGACTAGCGGAGACTTTCAATCGAGAGGGACGGAACAATCAACTATTATGGGCTTTTTACTCGAACAATCTTATTTAAATTTTGTCGGCTAAACATTTTGTCTAATTAAACATTGAAAATAAAAGAATTGAATCTTTATTAAAGTAACTGTTGAGAGCTTTTCAGAGTGCAGATTATAATTTCATCAGAATAAAATTTGTGTTAAGAGTAGTTGGAAATGGCAGCAAACAAAAACCAACTTCACTTGTTGATAAATATTATTTGGAAATATAAAAAGCAACTTCGTTCCGTAAAGGAGCATCTTTGAGTACGCATCGTTTCCCTTTGCTTTTGAAAGATGCGATACCCCCCGACATCTTCAAACATTTCATAACATCGTCAGACATTTTGAGACATCGTGAGACATATTGAGACATCGGCTTAACCTACTGTCTTTGATCATCTGGTTTTCTTCACATCGCATGCCACTGCGAAATCTATTCAAAATATATAACTTGTTTCCATCGCTTTTTGCGTAGGCACTTTTCCCAAAGCATAGGCGAGTATAATCTCCTTGAGCTGAGGGTTGAAGCCAAAGCGATTTCAACCAATTTCTAAAAAAAGTATTAAGAATAATGTTTCAATGGTGTCATAAATAAGGAGTCTTACATACCCAATATCATTGTCTTATCCGGAGCATTGCAATTTAACCGTGGAAACAGACTTCAGTAATGGAGAAACCAAATCGCTTTTGCTAAAGAAAAAAAATAATGTTTTTATCTTATTGTGTCTTACGTAATTGATTCAAAGTAAATATGAAAATAATTAATTACCTTGTCACCAAAGTCAAAAGCTCTGAAATCCTTGATTGGGAGAATGTCAACCTCTCTTGTATCGAACTTGATTGTAACTCGTCCGTTCTTATCACCAGACTAAATCATATATGTTATATTTTTGTCATTTTCCATATAATATGAATCATATAACATAACAAGACATTTATACTCACGTGACAAGAGTCTTCAACTTCAAATCTGGTCTCATCTGGTGAATATCCAATGATATCATCATTGTGCGCCTTGAGGTGAACAGATTTATCGTAGTTACCACTGACGTCATCGAACCAGCCTACACTTGAACTACATTCGTAGACAAATTGTTGAGTAGCACGTGACGAAAGAAGTCGAAGGAATTTGAATTGAGGATCAGTGACATTATAATCGATCTGGAAGCCTTTAGAATATTCAGAGAACCATGAACCAGGTGTTTCCTTAATCCACCGATTTTGTTTGGCAGAATTTTGGGATGGGTTGACACAAGTTGAACCCTTCTCTTTCATATTACAGTAGACTTCGATGGCGTCCTTGGCACAACCACCATTTGGATCGATGTAATAAGTACCTTGAAGAATTTTAGTTGGATAAAAGTTTACTCAAAGTTCACTTACCATCTTGATAATCTGGATGGCACAACCATAAGTCACGACAAGATCGTGCTGGGTTGTCGGCAGTACCCATTGGTTCTTTCATCATCTAAGACATTTATTAGAAAACTGATTCATGATTCGAAACATAAGGCCATATTATCGTTATACTCACTTGAAGTTCTTGTTTCAAAGATTCAAGAGCGGCAAAGATTTCACCGAGTTCTGAACCATTTGGATAGTCCATACCGTCAGCATCCATGCCCATATAGGCTGGTTGAAAGTCACTAAATAATTGGTTGAAGAATCATATGAATACTTGGTTTCTGTTAGAACACTGAATTTAGACTTACGCATTGTAGTCAAGATAGTCTGGATCGAAAGCACCAGCTTGACGACGTTTGCGACCGGCTTTGACGGCTTGTTGTGGAAGGACTGGAACTGGGTCACCTGGTGGACCGGGAGGACCGGGTGGACCAGCCTTACCAGGTTGACCCTTTGGACCAGTTGGACCAGTGGCACCCTTTGGACCAATCATACCTTGTGGACCGGAGCGACCTGGATCACCTTGATGACCTGGTGGACCAGAAACACCAAGTGGACCAGTGTCACCTTTGGAACCTTGAGGACCTGGATGACCAAGTGGACCACGTTGACCCTTCTCACCAGATGGACCGCGATCACCCATAATACCGAGGATACCGAAGTGACCTTTTTCACCCTTTTGACCTGGGTTACCTTTGCTTCCTTTGAGACCTTCTGGACCGATTGGACCGGGTTCGCCGATAGCTCCTGGTTGACCTGGGAGACCAGGTTCACCAACTGGACCTGGAAGACCACGGACACCATCAATACCAGCTTTTCCGGCTGGACCTTCTGGACCGGGAGGACCAACAAGACCAGGTGGACCAGCATCGCCAGATTCACCCTTGGCACCCTTCATACCTTCACGTCCAATAGCGCCTGGTGGACCAGGTGGACCTCTTCGACCTTGTTGACCAATTGGACCGGCGTCACCAGCTGGACCTGGAGCACCTGGTGGACCAAGACGACCATCATCACCTGGTTCACCCTTGGTGCCATCGCGACCAGAACGGCCAGGTTCACCTTGTGGACCAGGATCACCAGGAAGACCATATGGACCCATCATACCCTTTTCACCATCTTCGCCAGGTGGACCTTGAGGACCAGCAAGACCTTGTGGACCAATAGCTCCATCTTCACCACGGGGACCAACGTCACCCTTGGAACCACGAATACCGGGACTTCCAGATGGACCAGGTTGTCCGCGTTCACCGGGTTCGCCCTTGAAACCAGTTTTACCTGGTTGTCCGGGTGGACCTGGCATACCAACTGGACCTTCGGGACCTTGTGGACCAGGTTGACCTTGAGAACCTTTCTCACCACGGTCACCAATACCACCAGCATCACCACCTTCACCCTTGGCTCCGGGTGGACCAGGGAGACCTTGAAGACCGGGACGACCGATTTCACCACGGTAACCGCGTTGACCTTGATCACCCTTCTCGCCGATTGGACCTTGAGGACCACGTGGACCAGGAGCTCCGTCATTACCAGCGGCACCTGGAGCACCAGGAATACCAATATCACCAGGTGGACCGGGGGGACCTTGATCACCCTTGCCTCCCTTTTGACCTTCTTTACCTGGGCGACCAGGTTCACCTTGATCACCTGGGTCACCGGGTTGACCAACAGCACCTTGAGGACCAGTTTGACCTGGAGCACCACTGAGACCATCGCGACCAGCTGGACCGGGTTCACCACCAGGACCTGGGGCACCCTTTTCACCGATTGGACCAGGTGGACCTTGAGGTCCTTGTCGACCTTGTGGTCCAACTTCACCAGCAGCACCAGGAGAACCTTGTGGACCATTAGCACCTTGTCGTCCCATTTGACCTGGTGGACCAACGTCACCCTTCAAGCCTTGAGGACCAGGAGCACCTGGATCACCACGTTCACCAGTGAAACCTTGTTGACCTGGTGGACCGGCTGGACCTGAGCTTCCTTGTGGACCACGATCACCTTTGCCACCTGGGGCACCAGCACCGCCTGGAATACCAACTTCACCAGGAGCGCCAGGTGTACCGAGTGGTCCTCGGTCACCAGCTGGACCAGTTTCACCAGTAGGACCTTGTGGACCAATGACACCATGTGGACCCATTGGACCAGTCTTGCCTTCGAAACCAGGTTCACCGCGGGAACCTGGATGTCCAGGAAGACCATCTTTGCCAGGCAAACCGGTTGGACCCTTTTGGCCAGGGAAACCAGGTTGACCTTGTGGACCATTTTGACCGCGTTCACCTGGTGGGCCGGGTGGACCTTCTTTACCAGAGTCACCCTTTTCGCCAACCAAACCTTGTGGACCGATTGGACCACGTTGACCAGGTCGACCTCGTGGTCCTCGTTGACCGCGTGGACCGGCATTACCAGTTGGACCGCGTTTTCCCTTGAGACCAGGAGCACCATCCAAACCAGCTGGACCAGTGGAACCCTTGATACCTCGTCGACCTTGGTAACCAGGAATACCTGGCATGCCAATTTTACCCTTTTCGCCGGGTGGACCATTTGGACCTGGTTCGCCAGGAGGACCATCACGGCCCTTTGGACCTTCAGGACCGTCAGGACCACGTTGACCTTGAAGACCATCTGGACCTTTGTTACCCTTCATACCAGCATCACCTTTTGGACCAGGGTAACCAGTTTCACCCTTTTCACCTTCAAGGCCGGTTTCACCAGTTGGACCAGTGTCACCCTTGACACCACGGGGACCAGGATAACCAAGAGGACCAACTGAACCAGGTGGACCATTGTTACCTTTATCGCCAGGTGGACCTTCAACACCAGGATGTCCAGGAATACCATCTTGACCAGGCATACCAGTGAGACCAGGTTTACCAGTAGAACCTTTTGGACCATGTGGACCCATGATACCTTGTGGACCAGGTTGACCCATTGAGCCAGGACGACCAGGAGCACCGGGAGGACCAACTTCACCTTGTGGACCAATGGAACCCTTTGAACCAGTTTTTCCATCAGATCCATGTGGACCAGGTGGACCTTGGATACCTTGTTGACCACGTGGACCCTTTGGACCGGCTGGACCAGGTTCACCAGGATGACCAGCTTGACCGGTTTCACCAGGTTCACCTCGGTCACCGGGTGGACCATCGCGACCGCGACCACCAACTGGACCACGGTCACCCTTATGACCCTTTTCACCGGGTGTGCCAGGGAATCCATCGACACCAGGTTCACCTTTTTGACCAGCATTACCGGGTGGACCGCGGAGACCATTCTTACCAGGTCGACCACGTTTACCGACTTGGCCAAGAGGACCAGGAAGACCGGCTGGACCGGGTTCACCATATGGACCAGGTTCACCCATTGGACCGGGTTTACCTTGGACACCTGGTTTGCCAGCTGGACCAGGCATACCAGTAAGACCCAATGGACCGGGTGGTCCTTGAAGGGCAAGACGAGCTTGTTGAAGAGCCATTTGAGCTTGAAGTTCAGCGTTGGCATGACCACCGGGTCCCTTCAATTCAGCTGGTGTTGGAAGACGGAAAGGAATCATAATATGACGACCAGGTGGACCAGTAAGACCTTGACTTCCGTCGATACCATTGCGACCGTCTTTGCCAGGTGGACCGGATGGACCCATCATACCTGGTGGACCTTGTGGGCCAGGTGGACCGCCTCTTCCACCAACATCAGCGAATGCATTAGATGCTGTTGGTTCAACTGAATCATAGTCGTCTGGTTCATATGCTTCAGTTTCGTCTGGGCTGTATTCATCGTCGTCGTATTCATCGAGATCATAATCATCAGTAGGTTCATCATCATCATCAGAGTCGTATCCGTTATCGTCGTAACCTTCATAATCTTCATAATTACTAAGGCCGCCATCATCGTATTCATCCAAAAGATATTCGTTATCTGGTTGATATGCAGCTTGGAAACTATCATCGAAATCTTGCTTTGGATTATCGCATCTGATTGAGTATTCAGGATGTTTGCGACAACTGTTAGCAGCAGATTTTTCGGCAATAGTGGGATCATCGTAAAGATCAAACTGTTGAATATCACCTTCGAATTCACCGCCATCGTGGCCATTGCGACCAAAAATAACGATTCCATCGGAGGAAATTTCACCGGCATTACCATTTCTTCTGAGGACACGTGAGCCAACAAGGCGACAGTCAACGTAAAGCTCGATAATGCTGTCACCATTTTGCTCGGTTTTGACTGACCATGCGACACGATGCCAGCGACCATCAGCAAAGTTGACATTCCAACTTGGGTGATCTGAGTCACGTGCAGTAGATCTGTCGTCAACATAAAGGAAAGAAGGATTTGAATCGACTTCGACACCAATCTGTTTCATTCCATTTTGATTGAACAGAGATAACAAATACATTCGGTTGTTTCCACCATGACGTTTCTTGACCTTGAGAGTGGTCAAAAGTGAAAAGTCAGTCGGGAAGGGTCGGTCTTTGAAAACATGGGCAGAAGGCTTTTGGATTTGAGCCTTCTTCCGGATATTATAAGCCAAGCCAGCCGGACTGTCATTTGACTCCTAAATAAGAAATTAGAACCGGAAGTGAATTTGAAAATTGAGAGTAAACCGGAAGTTTTACTTACTTTCGAGCAAAAACTTGTCTTGGCTGGTTTTATTCCAGGTGCATGTGCATGTGAATTAATATTTAGCAGGTCGAGCAAATCCCATTTATGTGGATCTAAAAATTCGATTAACATTTTGAAAATTCCGAAATTTTGCCCAAAAACATTTTTGAGCTCCTTTAAGAAAGATGAACATTTCGAGACAAAAATGGCCTTCTAAATGTGACTAAAATAAAAATGCCAATTTAGACCGAAAATGAACATTATTCGTTATATTGAAAAAAACTTACCCGCTCGAGTCCCGCTGATAACTAAGACCAATGTCCGTAGAACGTGCCATTTCCATTTTACATTCGGCATTATCGTATGGACATGATTCTAGCCACCTAAGACTAGCGTGGACTTGTCTAGAAGATCAAAATATTACTATCAATAGGTATAATCACACACAACAGTACAGAATTATTTCACTTTCAATCAATGATATAATTTGACCATTCAGAAGCTAGAAAAAAATGATTGAAAGTGAAAATAAAAGGTCAGGGTACAAGTGATAAAAGTGAGCTCTCTCAGAGAGTGGTGAAGCCAGTGATGAATTGTCGGCATGGTTATCCGGACCGGGTCGACCAGATTTATGGACCGGGCCGATTCCGGACTGACGGTCCAGACAACCAACGGAAGGCGCGTCGATTAAAACAGAAGAGAGATCAGACCACAGCCAAAGCACAGAGTAACAGTACAGGGTCAGACCTCAAAATTAACCTAAATCTAATTCTAACTGGTTCTATTTCAGTTATAAACTGATTTTATCTGGTTTCAGAAAACCGATGCAAAATTTTTCGAATAACCAAATATTTGAAAAACCATAAATATTCTCAATAAATGGGTTTGGAAGTGGTTCACCTCTGGCCTCACGCGCTTTCTTGAGGGCATTTTACCACTGAGGTCACCCGAAGTCTCCTTTATAAGGTTACTTGAGGTCACACCCACTGAGGTCACACCCGTTAAAATAATTCCTCGTTTCGAATAGGGGGGTTAAATCTACTCCTGTGTGAAAATATATTATAATAATTTAATAAATATGATATTATATCTATTAAATTATTTTAAATATTTTGATCCACGCTCCTTCCGGCTATTACTCCCTTAATGAAAGGAAGAAATGCCGCAGTAGCTTTTAGTCTCTAATTTTTGAGGTGAAGAAATTGTTCAGTTCATTGCCCAAAATTACCCGAATTTCCATTTATGACCGAGACAGGATTTTCATCTAGGGCTCAAAAATAGCCTTGGTTAATAATTGATAATAATCTAAGATGATCCGATGTAAAAGGGTCTTAAGATTCGGAAATCTAAATGGATCATTATTTAGTACTATGATTTAATATATTTATATTGTTTGAAAACCCTATGATGACTTGAGTATCCTAGATGAATCCCTAATTTCCTCTTTTATTATTATTCCGATGAATTGTTTTAGGGTTAACTAATATAAGCAAAGTCTTAAATAAACTTTTGATTGTTCAAAATCGTCTAAAAACGATCATCTGTAGAACACTTGCCAAGTTAAAGTCCCCATAATTGAACTGCGCCAATAAAAATTGAGCGTCTATTTCAAATATTCAAACCCTTATCCAGAATTGATTCGATCTGACACTTCGGAATCAAATCTGTATTTCTAATTCTTGGTCCCATCGCTAAGGGCAATGAACTGATCTCTCTTTTTATATTTCTTCACCATCTCCTATGTGGCGTATAAACGTCACTGGACTTCCCAAACTCTACGTGGTTTGAATCAGATCTAGGGCCAGTATTTATAACGGGCTTGGCCATCAAGTGTCTCGTCGCCAGTTTCCAAATCGCTTTCATTTATCGCGTTGGGGCCTTTAGGCTAAAATAGGCCAATCGTCAAAGGTACATTATTCACCGGGTTGATATAAAAGTAATGAAAAAAAATTTGACCTCGCCAAATGACCGATTTTGGAAGTAAAAACGAAATTTCGTGACGATTATGATTGAAACTTTTCCCAGCCATACTAACAGTTGAATCTGTATCCGGCAGAAATGGTCGAAAAATACTGGTCCATCATTAGAACCAAAAAGGTTTTTAAAACTAGGGAATCAGTGGCAAAGAAGGAAACGCAGAAAATTAAACTGAAACTACACCAATTTCGTCTGCATGAATTTTGAGGTACTATATTCGACTTGAGACTGTTATATATTGTTCATGACTACCATGTTAGTGTTTGTTGAATTATATGCTCATGTATATTCACTTTGATTTTACCTTGGTTTAATTTAATCTATCTTTTTCCTGTGTCTGTTTTCGGATCAGATATTTTGTTTAATCGAAGACCAGTTAACCAGTCTCGGTAATCTTACCAGACCTCTCCCTGTGTCCGTTTACCCTTCAAGTACCCTTATTAACACCCCAAAAACTTAATTAACGGTTCCTCATATCATATGAGTCATATGGGATCGAGGACTCTTATATTTTATAAACTAAGGTCAATAGGCTAGCTGATAGGGATTTTATCGTATAGGAACAGGTATCGATATGTGGGAATACGCGTGAGAAAATACGCGTGAGAAATACGTGTGGGAAAAATGCGTGGAAACGCTATACAACTAAAATGGACATGCTTAACTTGCTCCATACGGTAGATATGCTTCATCTTAAACCGAGACACCCAAAATCGTAAATTCGTCCAAATTCTGATTTTCAAAGTGGACTTTTTAATAATTACGATCAATAAAGATCAGGTGTTTCCTCTTGCAGGTGACTCACTTGAGAAAATTAAATTTCCGCCTCTGGCCTCAAATCGGTAAAATATCGTAAAACGGTTTTAACCTCGTTTGTTGTGGCTAAACTGCTTACCAATCACAAAATATTGGTGAATTAACTCCTAAGGGTACTCCCGTCAGATAAAAAGTCAAAGGGGAGTACCCTTAATTGGCTATGATCACTCATTTGAAGCCAAAAATCATAAATATTGATATGCTTGGTCGTTTGATTCGAGACACAAAGTCAAGTTTAGTTTTTAACCCAATTTAGGTTCAGACTCGGCTTCACTTCGATTCGCCACATCTTCACGGTGACTTCACCTGGTCATTTTATCCAGTAGACTTTATCCCAAAGTTCTCAAATACGGTCAGCTCCAGTGTTTTGGTGCCGTGGTCCATGGTCAACAGTTTGGACGCATAACGTCCGAAATTCTTATAAATAGTTCATTTACTTAGTTTTGTTAGAGTTTATACACATTTTTTTTTCTGAATGAACGATGGTAATGGATTTGAAAAAGTCCAATTAATCATTGGTTTATAAATTATGGTTATAAATAGAAAGCGACTTAAAATTCGACTGAGATTAAAATCGAAGAAATACTGTAACCGACTCCACGTGACTAGCAGTACGATTTTTTTGACGACCAAAATTCGCAAATCATGTGCAATAATTAGAATGATCCATATGAAGGGGTTGAATAATATGGCGTCAGAATCTCACGTCCCGGTTAAGATTAACAGAAAGTCTGATTTTGAGGTTACAAGGGTGTTAATAGGTCATCACATGACGTTTCAGTGTGACCTTTAATCAAAGACTCATTTGTCATGGGCAATATAATTCAAAATTTGACCGGTTCATATTTGACCTCGAATAATTTATTGGCAGTGGTAAAATAGTAACGCAGATATATGTTTAAGATTTAAATAAGGTTAGAGAACATCTCACCAATATTTGGGTCGACTTCACCAAAACCTTGGAATATATAATCTTCTTTAAATCTTTTAACAATAAGTCCGCCGGCCCCTGATGACAACGATGATCCCGTTTGATCGATATCCGCCACGTGAATTTTCGAATATTTGACCTCGAAAACTTTTTTGTTCAAATTAGATTTTCGTTTGACGATTCTTATTTGTTGGTTTGATCCGATATCATCGTTTAAACTGCTTATACAAATCGGACATGGGACCCATGCATGCTCAAATTGCGATTTGATTTCTTTAATGAACTTAATTATTTCGTCACGCTGACCCACATTTTTAAAAATTTATGGGTTTTTGAACGGCTCATTTTCGACCGAGAGTAGGATACTTGAAAGTTAAACTTGGCACTGGTTGAATAAATATCGTAAAGTTTGGTTGTTTATACCACAAATAGAACTCGTCTATGAATCCAGCCACGTGACTTGAACTTTGAGCCACGTGACGACCAACCACGTGACCAAGAAAATGAAATGTCAATCTCAAGTTCAAGTGGGCATAACCACTGGTTATTAACCAGGATGATCTCCAGTAGATTTTGACATAATCAATTGTAATCTCTAGTTATAATAGACTATTATCGTATTGTATTACTGCTAGAGCCATTCTGTCTGATTTCAATGACTCATAACTTATGAGTCATAAGTTATGCAAACTAGTGAATTTCTATGAGTCAAAGATTATGACTCATCAGTTACGATTCGTTTTTAAAGTTCGATTCCTAGAATTTTGTAATTGTGGGTTTCAGATTGAAATTCTTGATATGACGAGACCATAAATTCTCCTCCAATCTCATTGTTGTCAACATTGAATCCTAAACTGACTGT
>SCLD01097606.1:0-32828 GCA_004367895.1 Oikopleura longicauda | reverse complement strand
GTGTATATGGTTATTTCATCTCTGACCGACATTGTAAGGCCCTTAAGTTTGGCGCTGCATTCTTGAATTGGGCATATAGGCAAATAATATGTCAAAGACTCCTTGTTTGTCTTAAAAGTTCATAATTCGCACTTTCGCTTGATTTCTTAGAAGAGAAGTCCAACAGGCACCAAATAAACATAAATGTTTGTTAAATTACGAATTTATTTGCCAAATCATCAATTGAACGATAATGTTGTATAACAACATGTTTAAATAGCTGGTTAAATATGTTCTGGTCAGCCGCTCAGCAGTACTAAGCACCATTTGTACACTCATTATTATATCAAAAGTAATTTGCCGTCAAAAACACCGTGTTTCTGTCCATTTAAATCTATGCATGAAAGGATAACAGAGAGTTAAGGAACAATTTTGACGAAAATAAGTGATTTTTGAGGGTGTCTGCGGATTAAGTGCGGATTTGAAGTGCGGAAACATAATTCAAGTTTTCTATAAGCCAAAGGCTTGATGCCAAATCGGGGGTTAGCGTTAATAAATCCAGTTTTTGGAGTAGGTGGATTTCATTCAGATTCTTGAAAGGTTTATGGTCATACACCAGTGACCAGTGGAATAATAAAAATCATCATTATTGGTATCTGCACGCCGATTTTAGTTTGGGTTTCGAGGCAAATGAACCAGAAAAAAGAAGCTTATTCAAATAAAAATTAAAAAAAGTACACATTAGACAATCCGTTATGGAGAAGGTTGAAAGAAGACTCGAGTCAATAAGAGAAATATTAACGGGTAAATTTCTTTAAAATAGAATGGGTCAAAGCAAATGTAAAGAGGGGTGCCTCTTCCTGATTGTCATTTCGTCCGAATCCCGCATGGGGTAGTATAGAGACCACGACTATCGAGAACACGCACCCCCACTTTATCATGTTAGTAGGACTGTTTCATCACGTTTCAACCGCGTTTAACCATAATATGGGTATGTATTAGGTCTAAACATCCGTATTTGAAGGTATATTCGAACATGAGTTCATGTTTGTAATTGTTAGAAAATGCATCTCCTGCTGCGAAATATTTATTTGTTGACGTGTTAAAATCTGCTATGACCCGGTGTGATATAATCGCCCGCCATAACTTTAGAACTCCCGCCATGATTTGATATCATGTCGATCCATTTATTCGCTTATCTCACCATATTTATCATGCGGGGAGGTGATCACACGTGGACGGAACACTCCAGACGGCTAGAATGACCACTATGGTGATGATATGAGATTGTTGAAATTGGGATGACAATGGAAAATGATACTGTGAAAGTCATTGAAGGGTTGTAGTTTAACCCTGAGAATTAAGTTTAATACCCTTCGTACATTCACACTGAGCTGTCTCATTTCCTTTTCACCTGTCGATACTATCACAGCGGTCAGTAATGTCATCCCTTTATCTCAGATTCCAAGTTCAGACTTTTGACTCAAAGGTTTTGAGTAAAAGGGATTTCCTCAGCGATGTTGGATGCAGATTTGTGGTGGTTGATTTAGTCATCCTAGATCGCCGCTTACCGAAACAAAACGCGCCGTTTTATTTTGACACTTTTTTAAAAACTGACTTATTTCGTCCCTTTATCAATAGAAAAGAGAAAAGTGCGAAATGAGATTTTTTAATATACAAAGTGGACAATCTGGCAATGCCAAGCTTGAAAACCCATCAGGTGAAAATGACCTTAATTATGATCTAGTTTTGGAGTTAACTGAATTCTTAGAAAAACTGATAAAATATGCTAAAATTTGTCACGTTTATGATTTACTGGGTAAATGAGGTAAAATCACTAGATTTAGTATTTTAGAAGAATTTGACAAGATCTTTACCTAATTAGGCCAACAAGTCAACTTTATAGTCATTTGCATTTCAACCTGATCAATTTTTCATATGGTCCAAATAAAATGGATTCAAAAGTAAACTATATCATAGTATTCAATCCAGTAAACTATATCATGTTTTTGACATGAGTTAATTTTTAAGACGGATAAATTGAATCCTTTGTTATCTGGTTCCAGTTTAGCAAATTGAATGAACCATTTTGAGGCCGCTTTTGTTCGCGTCATGTCTTTGGCGTCGTGCCAACGCGGGACCACTTTAATTACAGCTCATCTTTTTATCAGAGATTTTTCATTTTTTCAAATCTTAAGTAAAATATGTCAAGACCAGATTAAGCTCAATAATTTATCAACTTTTGAGATGGTCTGAGTGATCTTTAGGAAAAGCCATTTTTTAGTTTTTCTGTCAAGGGCATTCAGGGTGTTATTATATCAAAAAATATAGCCAATATCAAACAAAAAGCTAATTGAGAAAAATAAGAAACCCGCCCAGAATTGAATTTGTTCCAAGCAAAACGACATTTTGAGTGCGTTGATTATTTTTAGATATTGTATAAAAATGAATTCCATAAGAGAAAATACTCAAATACAACACCGGGATATCAATTTAACTTCTTTTGATCTATTCTAAAGGTGAACACTGAGTTAGTGTCGCTGACACTCTTATCATTTCATGAGTTAGTTAACATCATGATAGGTTTCTAAGAAGGTTTTATATGAAATGAACTAAGGTTATTTGGATGAAAAAAGACTTTGTGGCCCTAATTGATTTTTGATATTACTGTAGAGTCCGCGCGGAGATCCGCCGTAGCCCAGCATGATTCAAATAAGCGTCCCGGTGTCTTTGCGTTTGATAATTCAACGTCGTAGTTTATGGCTTTCGAAAAAAATGGAATAGGGGTATGTGTATAAAGCGTTATCTGTTTTGGATCGACTGATAGACTTGGTGAGAATGGAGCCATACCCTGAGAGTCAAATCAGATTCGTCCCTTTATCATTTCGAGGAGGTTTACTAATCAAAATAATATTCAGAGATGGCTACCCTCAGCAGAGAATCAAGAACTTCCTTGGATTCAGGTAAGCAAAGAGCTTTTAGATTATCGAAATATCATAAGTTCGCTTAATACAAGTAGCTAAACTTTAGTAAATTCGTTTTGATTGAGTAAACACATGATATTATCATGGTTATTTCCTGGACTTAGAAAAATACAACACTGTGAACACCTCTGACCTGTGTACGAGTAGAGAAACTCATTTAACAAATTAAGGATTTGCGGATGAATTGAAAACGAGAAAAACAAAAATCAAAATGAAGAAAAAAGTACGAAAATTCACCAAAAATGATATCTCAGAACCACTTGGAGAACTAAAGCATCTTGCTCATATAAGTACCAGGTAATTTACTCGTATGACTCATACGGTATCACACATAAATATATAATATTAAATCGAGGGTAACCTTTAAAACGCATATATTAAGTGGCGACAGTTTTGGCGATATTTCTGCCGACCTGAGCAAAGCGGTATTTGATTCTGACTGTTTGAACAAAGGTAGGAACGCACTGCTATACGAATCAGCAATTGATAAAATAAAAAAGTCGGCAGGTTAGATACTGTTGAGATTTTGTTTTTGTGTGAACTTCGAAAGTACCGATAATTTCTCAATAATCTCAGTAGTCCATTCACTCCAATTTCTGATAATCGACATCGTCCAGTGTCCGTTCGATCATAACCGGGTGAAAATTAGAGAGAATTTGTTTTGTAATTTACACTAATTTACTGCTGTAAAGTAGCGGTTTGATCTTGGATAATAAGATATTTCCAGCACTGATCGAAAAGAAGAGCATGAACCAAACAAGCACCAGTCTACCGGGTGCCATCACTCCATCATTCAGTCTCAAAAGCGATCATAATATCAATTTTGGTAGTCAAGATGCAGGTGAGTCTTATCGTAATAAATTCCTTACCCCTCTATCATCCTTCCCATATTATCCTCGATATCTCTAACAAATTTGACATGTATTTGTTTTTAGACATGAATTTCGAGAAAATGTCAAAAGGCAAGACAACGAGCTTCAGTCGATTGCCGATAAAGAGTCCTGAAACGATTCGTCGAAACCATTCTGAGACGCTTGAACCGGCTAAAATTGAGACATGTCGAAAGTCAACCATATCATTTAATTTTGATATTGGTATTGATTCAGACGATATTCTGACTTCAGTCTTGGCGGTGATGGACAAACTGAATACAACTCGTCTAAATGAAGATTTTACCAATGGTAACATTGAGAGCGTTCTTGGTACGGCCACTGGCTTGACAACTAGCGGTGGTATTATTGTACCCGAGGAAAGAATTTATGACGAGGGTAAGTTGTCGGCAGACTTTTAAGAGGATCATCTCATTGGTTCATTGGTCTTATATTTTTTTTAAATAGTACCGCCATTGGAAACAATCGCATCCGAAACGAGCCGTAGCGTTACGATAACTTTGGAGCGAACGGAAACAACAACCGCTCATATGAAACAAAGCTGTTCGCGTGATAAGATTATCAAACGCCCAAGCCGTCCACCACCTTCACCAAAAACTTCGAGTTAGTAATTTAGTATTGATAATGTCAATAATGTAAACTTTTTGTTTCAACAATTTTCATATTTTTTAGATTCTTTATCCTGCTCGCTTTCAAGTGGAACTTCTTCTTTAAAGCAATAGGTTTCGTTCACTGCAACTGTTCGGATAGACCCAACCAGTCCGAACATATCTTCATCTACACCCGATTGTACATAATATTTAATAAAGAATGAAAACTTCAACCAAGTAACAATTTTTAGGCATTTCTGGAGGATAAATTCTGGTTTTTGGTACCATTCAATTATGATAACGCAGTTAATAAATGTCAAAAAGGAAGAATCAGAATTTTTACGACATCTTAATATGTTTGTAACCACAAGGCATATGGATTTCATGGAATACTAAATACCAGTTTATCAGTCAGGAATTTCTCGAGTGTAAGGCTTACCACTTCTGAACTGAAAGTATAGTCGACAGGTATAGACAGTCTTTAGGTCCTTTTTAATTCAACGGAAATGATTTACAGTCATGTTACATGATTCATGTACACTGAGAAAATAGCATCAAACTTAAATTAATTCCAGAATCTGAGATTTTGCGCAAATAAAATTTCTCAACGAATTGTATAATTCCCTTCGTCACATGGAATATGTGATCATAATTCTCATAATTCTCACCAATTTGACGACTCGCCAGGAAGGAAACGGAACGGCATTTAAGTCCGCCTTTATAAGACTCTTAACTTACCCTTTGACAAATATCAATGTCCAGTTCAAATCGGATATCCGCTTTCATTCCCCATTATCGTCATTCTAATACATGTACTTCGAATATGCCGCATAGACTATGCGAAAATTCAAACTTATGAATCGGCTTCAATGTTTTAATTCATAAACTCGGCTACTGAATAATTTCCAGTTCATATTGAATAATTTCTCCCATATTTACATTGTAATGCCCAATTAGCATATTAATAACAAGAACATCTAATGGAACATTTAAAGTTACAAGACTTTTATCTTATGTTTATCTAGAAAAGTAATTGGGTATAATTAAAGATGGTAGCATGGAGCAAGTAAGCACAACTTAGACTTGGTATATAATGCCGTTTAATCTTTTCCGAAAATCAAATCGAGTTGAAAATTATTAAATTGCATCAGACTTTCAGAAGTAAATAAAAATAATGGACAAAATCTCAGCTGACGAACTTTCAGTTTTTTTGAAAATGCCCGAATTGATCAATGACGGGTTTTTGGAATGGCTTGAAGATCAATATGGGGAAGATGTCAAACCAATGATCAATGACTTTTTCGATCTTATGGAAAATAATGATAAGTTTTCCGAAACAAAAATGTAAAACCTGCGCTGGTTAATCAATAATGAGTCATCAATGGCATTATTTTATTTTAAATAAATCAAGGTTTCAAGGGGCTCCAAGCGGCTGATAAAAGTTGTATTTTGATTTTGTTCAAGCCATTTGATTGATTTCTCAACATATTCTAACAGCGGTTTATTAGTCATTAGTTCGTTCCGTAAACGAGCAGATTCTTTGTTGATATCGGATTTAGAATACCGCTCAGCCTTCAAATCCTTCATAATTTTTGTCTTTACTTCGAAGTTACTTAATTGACGGTTAATTGATTTATCATTTCCAAAAATCTGTAGAATCTTTTCTACATAATTTAAGCTACACATTTTAAGCTACACAGGTAGACATTATAAGGTTACAGCAGTTTTGGTCAAAGTTGCGAGTTAATTTGAATTGTGAACTACTTACATTCCTTGCTCATAAGCGTCAATAACGTATTTCATCATTGATTTCTTCTCATCTTTATAAATATGACTATAAATCATTTTTAATTTCTGAAGCTTAGACATTGGGCTGTAATAATTTTTCAATCCATGACCAAGCAGTTGGTCAAAGTATTCATAGATGTCTCGTGCTGTGAATATTTCACCCTAAACATACGTAAGCAGCTGTAAAAGATTCACTCGCGGAATCGACACTAAAATCAGGGTCCAACGAACTGCGAACAAACGTTCGAACATTGCGAACAGCGAACACGTCTTTTTCTGTTAAAAAACGAACAGTGCGAACAACGAACAGTTCGAACTAAGCAAACAGTGCGAACAACTAACAGTGCGAACAGTTTGACCTGTGCGAACAACGAACAGTGCGAACAGGTGCGAACAGCTGTTCGGTGGAGCCTGACTAAAATGCGGCTTACCCATGATTCCACTGGACGAAGACTGAATTGCCAGTGAGTGTCATTAGAATTTGGATTAACATCAATCATTTTTGAATCGGCATTTTTATAAATCAACGCAGGAACAGATCGAATTTGATTTTCATAAAATAATTTAAAGTTTGATGGATATGTCATTTCGACTTTTCGAGAATAATGCCATAGAATCGGTATGATACAGATGATCTATATACAATATATAAAACCCAGTTGACCTACTGATATTTAAATTATGAAACCTCAGAATATTATGATATTTTAGTTATGTAAGATTCACGCCGTAAGTGGTTGGATTAGTACAGGAAAGTCATATGATTTCGGTTTGTCCTGGTATACCCCCTTGTTAGGAAATTCTTAATAAGATAATAAATAGACAAGTACCTCGTTAGAATTGTCACGTTTAGATTAGTTTGTGATTATCAGACAATTCGTTGAATACTGTAGGTCACAGCAGTTAATTTGAATTTTTATCATTAAACATGCGACGAACGGGATAACTAAATGAAATGCTTTTATGGTTATTATATGGAATTATTTAAACTTTCCGATTCCAACGGCACATTTTTCGTAAAATACTTTTGATACTGATTGAACGATTGTCTCAAATAGGGTTTTGTTATGATGTTCGAAGCTTGTTCTCTGATTGGATGAAGCTCATAGTCTCAACTGCGCCACAAAGACGGAATCATTTTTAAACCCAGCTCAACGTATTCAAAGCTCACATCTGACGTGAAGTTTGAGTCAAACAATACAAAAGCCCAGCAATGACCAGAATAATCGACCAAACTGGCCATTATATCAGGTGTCACGTGAACCACATTTTCAATTTGAGCCAATTTTTGCAAGTGATCCATTCGTGAACTACTATTTCTAAAATTAAAAATCCAATTCATATTGGCATCAATTTCTAGTTCATCAACGATTGATAATCCATTATATTTTCCATTGACAACATCTTTGTAAACAGATTTTTGGTTCTATTTTCTGGTCTATATCGGTCGCCACCAGAGTTAAACAGACACGCTTGTCTGCGGCGTGTCTGCAGTATTAAAATATTTGAATGTCTGTGTCTGTTTCGTGTCTGCAGACAAGGTGCAGACAACGGTTGTCTGCGAACAGGTCTGTCTGTGTCTGTTTAACTCTGGTCGCCACGTATGACATAGCGCGACATGGAGTTTGCTACGTTGATGTTGATGACTGATCTCACCAATATCAACATGACATCATTTGGGTATTTGACCGTTCCTGTGAATCTTGTGTTTGTTCAATAACCCATCGAATAAATCTTTCAACAGGTGCTAGATAAAACATCTGATGAAATTCAAAATCCCAATCTGAAGGCTCTGTGATATTTGTTGAGTAAGGATTCAAAGGAATCACGTCATTTCCACCCGCTACTACTGCCATGGTTGTCATTGCCAGTGGAGGTGCTACAGTGTTAATTGTCGTTGAAGTTGTCTCGGTCGTCGTGGTTGCTACCGTTGTCGTGTCAATCATCGTTTCTGTCATGGAAGATGTTGTCATAGTTGTCGAGGTGGCAGTAACTGAAGTTGATGTCGAAGTTGATGTAGTCATTACTTTGTTTTCCGTGAGCAGCGACCTTAAATGCTCAAATTAGTTTTGTATTTGAAAAAACATCAGGTACTGTATAAAAACCAGTAACTGTATATATGATATACAGTTTCAATAATACATTTCAATAATTTACATGTACTTATTTTGGTATGGCGAGAATATGTATCGACTCGATATCCGGACCCAATAGGTCATGAAACTCACTTGGTGGGAAATAACGGTTTGAGTTCAATTTTTGGCAATGAGAGTTTAGGTAAATTAAATCCATTAACTGATAATACTAATAAACACAAAATATTAAACATTATGAAAATATTCTCAAAATGATTGTTGTGAATATGAAAACTATTTTCTTTCAAAAATTCTAGGGACTTCTCCCACATTGAACCCTGCCTGAGGGTTTCTCCGGAATGTGCTTACTCGACAGTTGACAACAGACTTGTCTGAACTTAGAAACCGGGTCATGCTATCACGGGAATAAGGAAGTTGGGCGTTGCCGGTTTTACGGTACACAGGGTACCTCTGTGTGTATTACCTGAAGTCAAGTGGCCTCATAAATGACGTGTGATCACATTGATGCGGTTTATGGGTACCGTATTTGATTCCGAATCAATGATTCGTATTTGATTAACGGTCTTGTGGACGGCACGTATAACACAATTTGCGAAACCAACAGGAGGACCTTTCGGAACCAAAAAAAGACACGTGGTGTCACTACACCTATATTCAAGTGTCTATTTATACCGCTGAAATAAGAAATAAATAATCAAAAAGTTAAAAAAATAAATAAAATGACTACAGATATTAAACTGGTCGATATTCATTATAATGATCGTAGTGGCAAAATTTGGAAAACATTTGCCGATCCAAATCATTGTAACATTGATACATTTGTGGAAATGGTTAAAATCGATACAAGGTCGAGGTGAGTTAATTGATTTTATATCAGGGCTTCTCGGACGTATGGACACACTCTGTCATCCGGGGAGCCCAATCCCTTTTTGAAGGACTATAATTAAATGCTAATGGTAGAATTATATAGAACGAAGTCGGTGTCAATTGATACAATATGGACACCTCAAAAGCAAACATGGCATATGGCAGCAGATGAAGATATAATTTGGGAAAAACCTGATGAATTGTCATTGGATAAAAGAAATGAAGCCGTTGCAAAACGAAAATCATTGGAAATCCTCTATCCATCGAATTTCGGCCAAATTGACGGAAGAAGAAGATTGAGTGAAGTTGGAATATGTCATGGAACATTTATCCAATTTGATTATTCTGAATTGGTGAGCACGTCAAGTACAGGTACCTCCGGTGCAGATAGTGATAGCGAATATAATGTCAATAGAAAAATATCTGCCAGTGAAGACTAGTTTCGATAAACTGACCGTAATTGGGGTCGATCAAGACCCTTTCTGTTATTACCCTGTAGGAATTATACTGTGATACTTTAATACAAGCAATTTCTATTTCTTAACAATGATGTCGTCATGTTTTCTGGTGATCAGACTTTGAGCACATGTACTCAAGTAATAAAATCATGAAATGATATTTTAATTAACATAAGATAATAAAATTGAAACCATTATTGGTAAGGCAAGCGAAAATGATTGTGCTGAGTTGATCTTAAACATAATTTGTAAATGTAAGGGATTCATAACTATATCAAATGTCTAACCTTATTTTTTGAGGCTTGTTGAGATTCGCCTTCTTCTATACGAAGATCGATCCACTCAGCAACTTCTCTTTTGCCAAGTTCTCGAGCAAGTTTCGATGTTTCTCGACATTTATCATGATATCGTACCAATTGATTCATGTCTGATTCCGTCATCAAATCAAAATTGATTAAGTTGGTTTCATATGGGACTTTTTTATGTCATAAATCCCTAAGGTAATTTTTATCCCAGCTCAGAGCAGGCCTAATCTAATAAATTCTCCACAACCTTTTACACAATAATTAATCTCATTTATCATGTAAAAGAGTATGTCGACCTTTATAGTGATTATAGAGTATGGTAACCTTAAAAATACATAATAATTTATTTTTATATATACTGGTACATATTCATAGCAAAGTCTTAATCGTTCTGAACATATTCCTAAACTCATTTTTAGAAAGCCGATGAAATCATCGCCTTCGTCAACAACCAATGCATCGTCCTCAATACGAATACCATATTCACCTTAATTCTTAACAGTCACGTTTAGGCAGACAATAAATGTGTTCACATACCGCTGACATAGAATCCGGGTTCGATACTTTCTACCATACCAGGCTCAAATCCAGCGTAGTTATAGCTTGATGCTCTGGAACCTATTCCGTTGGGAAGTTCATGAACCAGCAAGAAGTAACCAATTCCATGACCAGTACCATGGCCGTATTTTTGATGATCTTGGAAGAGTGGCTGTCTAGCGAAAGGCTCCATTTGATAGCCAGGTGTGCCACGAGGGAACTTTGCATTACCAAGATGCATATTTCCTTGTAATACTCGCGTGTAACGATTTTTTATTTCTTCTGGAACAGATTTTCCATCGGAAGGAATATAAATCGTTCTTGTGACGTCAGTGGTCCCATCAAGATATTGTCCTCCGTTATCGAGTAAAAATGTTTCGTCCTTGTTGATAGCTCTTGAGGTTTCCTCTGTTGGAGAATAGTGGCTGAAAATAAATATTATTTAATGGTCATCGGTACCGAAACCGATCAACAAAATGCTCAACGTACTTATTGAGTGTATTTTATCAATTTAAGGACATTGTCGGCTGAAGTCGGAATAGTGGAGGTATCCTTAATTAACTACTCACTTATTTGCAGCATTCGGTCCAGAAGCTGCAATACAATCGAAACTTTCACCCTTGTAATGGCCTGGGTCAGTTTCATTTCTTAAATATGCAACTTTGTAAACCACATCCATTTCTGAGATAGGTTTATCAGCCTTGAGTTGATTTTCTGTCCACATGAGAACCTCCGCACAGGCTACAGAATCATACAATCCAGACCGAATCATTCCTATTTGTTCAACTTCATTCTTGATACTTTTTTCGTATTCAATAGGACAAGGACTTGTTACTTTTGTGACATCTTGTGACAAAGAGTTCAAAATTCCATATGTTGTTCCAGTTGCTGGCACCCAAACCGTACCAGATAAGTTAGAAATAACTTCGGCAATTCTGCCATAACCGTCCATATCAATTTCCATTTCTGTCATATGACTTAAAATTGTTTTATGGCGTTATTTTAACAGTTTCAGTACCAAATAACTAATTTGTCCTACCTGAGGTGATCCAATATTTCATTTGTGATTTTTTGACCATCTCGAGGATAAAATGATGTCTTTCCATCTCTTTTAACAACCACATAAGAAATAAAAACTGGACTGTATGGGATGTCAAGTCCCCTAAGATTTAACAGCCATGCAATGGAATCGAGTCGACTGACAATGAGATAATCAACATTTTCTTCTGTCAGTTTACGTTTAACTGAATCAATCTTTGCTTTGACTGATTTTCCTTGAACAGAGTTCAGCGGACCCCGTTCGTGTTAGTATGTCCGTTTAAATTTTCCCGGTGAACACTTTCCTGCATATTTATCATCATGAATGAAAATTGCTTCTTTACTATTTGCAGGCCTGTTCATTTTGTCCCAGACAACATCCACCAAATTCTCGTTGATTGCAATTAAATGAATATTTTTGGCACCAAATCCATCATGATAATAGTTCCAGCTACTTTCCGTGAATAGAAATGGGTCAGCTCCTATTTTTGCGCCTGTACCCAATTCTTGTGCGGCGAAATCTATCAAGTTCTGAGAAGAGCTTTCAAATTGAGGTTCTCTGGCCAAGCGTATTTCAAGCCTAGATTTGATTCGAGATTTGATCGATCATCATTAGAATGAAAACGTTCCTGAGTCGATCCTGGGCAAAATGTTTCCCAATTACAATCCATTTGATTGGGAATTGAATCACAATAACGCGAATCTGTTTTTAATGCTGCCCCATTTTTTAGAACGATCGCCTCGCCTGCGCTCCCCTTGAATATATTTAAGGCATATTGACTGTATGGAACTTTAGGCTTCTCACCTTTAAACCAGAAATGAAATATCGTCGGGCATATTCGGGTGCAACATATTCCGATAAGTGCGCGTCTTCAGATGGTACAACATATCCATCAATACCATAAGTTTCAAATAACTCCCTCGGAATGGTTTCAAATAAGGGCCCCTTTAAAAGGGGTCGATAGACAACCATAAAATGAGATAAAATTTGAAACCTACCTTAGTTCTTTGACTTGTTTGGACCAATCATCCGTACATGGTGATTGGCGTCTGTGGACCAGCTCTGAACTGCTTGCATCCAATAAAGTTATTAGAAAGATTCCTGAAAATATCATTTCATATCTCTGTTAGATGCTGAATATAATGAATAAGATATTTCCAAAGTTCTCGAATTCTGCATGTGTCAATATTTGAGCTACTTTTATGGAAGTACTTCACGTTACATTTTGACACTTGCTCATAACGATGGAAAACATCTAACAACTAAAAGATTTTCGACAATGTCCCGTGGGAACATTCGATCCGCGGTGAACCATCAACCAGAAAACCTTCAAAAGTGCCCGTTAAACAGGTGATACGAAGAGCAGATTCATTCAGCGATGTCCCAAAACCGAGTCCTCCACACTATTTTGCGATTTCGGGTGTAAAACACTCCAACCTGGACGTCTTTTTTCATCCGACGAACCCGAAACATCCGATGAAATAACCGAACTAGGGGGTAGTCGGATGTAATTTTGGGCCAAAATCTAAATGACTCGTCTAAAATCACGCCCGATTTTTCCGCAAAAAACATCTGTTCGGTTATTTTCGGACATTTTCCACATTTTTTAAAAATCCGTCCAAAGTTGAACGGGACGAATAACCGAGACTTTCTTTTCGGTGTGAAGTCACATCCGAAATCCAAAATAGGCTGGAGGACTCGGTTTTGGGACATCGCTGGATTCATTACGATGAAATCCGCGGTGGAGGTTATGGTCATGCCCGACTTGTTCCCTTGATTGTGATTTGAGGTCTCAAGTCCCCAAAATATAAAAATATTCATTTTTTAAACTGAAGTTGTCATCTATCAACACAAAAGAGAGTGAACTTTTTGTTCGAAACAAAGAACGAAGAAAAAATCAGTTCCTTTTTTTGTCCGGCCCTGTCCAAGAGTTAAAAAATTCGTTCATGTGAAAAAATGGAGAAAATTGAAGTAAAAATGGAACATTCTAAAGGACCGTTTGAAACTTGCTTTAAACCAAAACATACCAGTAGTCAATCATGAAAAATAGGGTGTCATAGAGCTGGAACATATTCAAACTAAATAGTTGAGCCTATTCAGGAAACAGCTTTTGATGCCGAAGATCCTGACCTAGAAAGCTCCGAAAAATCGGCCATCGATGAACAAAATGCAAAAACAATTGAAAAATCAGAATCGGATATGTCATTTTTAGACAACTGGAATTTAATATCCGACGAGGAAAAAAGATTGAATCTAGGAACAGTTAATTTTATCATTTTAGACAGTTTATTAAAAAAATTTTTGAATTATTATTGCGTATCAAACTGTTAAGCAACAGTTTAGATAGTTAAATAACATCATGGTATTATGGGCTTAATTTGAGGTTAATTTGGGCTGACATTGATTCAGAAAATGTTTGAAGTTTTATACGTCTATATAATATAACATTTTTAAACAGTATGTAGCATCAAATTTTATTTATATCATTATTTTATCAGAGTTCTTTATAGTTATCTCGTCCAGGATATTTTATTGCTTTCCCATTTGTATCAATTTGGATATTTTTATCAAAGCTAGGGTTGTTCACTATCGCATGTAGTTTACCTATATTGACGCGAGCAGTTCACTTATATTGACGCAAAACTCACAATTATCGGCGATAAATTAGTAATAATTCATCGGACTTTGATAAGAACAACTCTAATCAAAGCATGATATAATCGCTGGATATGTTTTTAAATTCCTTATTTTTGCTGGTTATTGGATATTCACTGGTTTTGCTCTATCAATCAATTACCATGAAGGACTTGTATTATTGATCATAGGTGTAGTTAATGTTGTTTTCATCATTTGGGATACCATTAGGAACTGTTACTTTATTTGCAAATCAAGCAAGATAAGCTGTTTTTATGTAGCGTGTTTTTTACTTTTTTGACAAATTAAAAGCGTGTTAAACCACATCCTATATGTAATTTAGATTATGAACATCGGCTTATTGTAGTAACACATTTAAGTCCGACGCTCGAAAAAGCTGCGAGCAATAATTTATCAAAATGGAAGCCAAAACACACTCACTGGCTTCATTTAGATTGGCGAAAAATGTTTTCAAACTTGTTGCAAATTTTCAAACGTTAATTTTTCACCAAGAATTAAGGGCTGGGTATAGCATTCTTTTTATTTGTAATTATTTTTGTCTTCGTGGATTCACTGTCACCGGAAATTAAAAAATCTAAAAATTTACTTGGTTTAGGAATGTTTCAAAGATCATTATTAAAAACTAAAAAAAAACAGCAATGATTTGTCTTGGGCGTAATTAAATACGTAATCAGGACGGTTCAATCCAGAAACCAAAAAGCTGGTATCATCTTATACATTGTTATATCAATTATCTTCTCAGCAGCACCACACAAGATCGTTTGGCGGCCGGTCCTGTGGGGGTTTGCTCTTCAATTCATCGTAGCCCTAATTGTACTCAGAACTCACTGGGGATTTGTCGCTTTTGATTTCGTTGGACGTCAAGTATCGAAATTTTTATCATTTTCATCGAACGGTGCACGATTTGTATTTGGAAGTGAATTAATTGCTCAGGAAAAGTCTGAAACTAAAATAACTAACTTTAAAGCTCATATTAACACTCAACCGTTCGAGAGGCACAAATTATTAAAAGACACTCGATATTCATTGAGTGCTTACTTTTATTCATAAAGACATGCAATTATACGGCATCCTTTTAATATTTAATATACTCGTTAAAATATTTTTTATAACTTAAGTTTGTATGCCATAATTCCATATTTTCTTATAGATTGGACAAAAATTTATAACAGATAATGCCAACATATAAATAACTTAAATAACACTTGGGCTTTTTTTCTACTCGATGCTCGAATTTTTTTTGGCACTTTAGTGTCATGTCTATAACATCGATTTTAGTAACAAATGACCATCAGAAACATGTCACACAGTTTTAAACTGGACTGAATACTTGACTGAAATTGATGATTCACGTCATTTCCGGTTCACTTCCGGTTAAACTTCCGTTTCAAATTTAACCACTAATAATTTTTTTACCAAAAGATGCGTAGAACATTAGGGGGAGTCCTTTGAGACAGTTTTTGGATATCATGACCACACGTGAAGATATGGACGAAATGGACCTCTCTGGCACTAAAGTGCCAAAAAAAGGGCAACTATTAAGTTATTACTTTAGTAATTTCCTGATCAGATATAAAAAACCGAACAAAATAAGATCATCGGCCGCTATTGTTCCAATAGATCAAATAATCTGATTTGAATGCTTCCGATTTGGATGCATCCACAATTGTAAATTTGGGCCCGTCAAGCAGTCATTGCCGATGACTCATCGCACAGTGGCATTTTTTGATCATCGGTTAACTCGCCGATTGAATTGTGTGAAAGACTTACGAAAGTTTGCTTTTGGAGTTGCACCAATCATCATATTTATGTCAATGATAACGGCCATGTTATATTATATTGGCTTTATGAATTATATAATAGGAAAAGTTTCATGGTTATTTGAAATTACTTGTGCTACAACAGGCCCTGAATCGATGGTGGTTGTTGGAAACATTTTTCTTGGTCAAACAGAATCTCCCTTATTGGTTCAACCTTATTTAGAAGATATGACAGAAAGTGAAATGTTTGTTGTTATGTGTTCCGGCCTTGCATCTGTTGCTGGATCAGTAATGGGGGCATTTATTGCTATGGGAGTCAGTCCAGGACCGTTGAAACATTAATATGGTACTGGTATATTATAAATATATAAGTTATTATATCATATAATTTATATGGACTATACTAGCTTGGAATAAAGTTTATAGATTTATTTAAGTTATATAAGTTATAATTTATAGCTATCCAAAGAAATATATTCAAGTTGAATAATTCAACTGCCCCTTCGAGTACTTTTTTAAGAATTTGATTTTCAATGTAACCAGTTCATCTTTTGTCAGCCGCGTTAATGTCAGCACCTGCATCCTTGGCGATTTCAAAAGTTCTTTGTCCTGAAACGAGCCCTAATCGTCTTAATGTACCACAATCTTCTGGTGTGAAAACGAAAAACGAACTTAAAACGAACGCATTTCCCGCAAGCAATCTGCTTGAAGCTGCGACTGTTGGTATTTCGATGAGCATTGCACCGGTTGCTGGAATTTTATTCAGAAACACGTTCAGAATTTCTTTAAACCGGACTTCAAAGCGGTTTAACTAGCGGTTAATCGCGGTCAAATCTATCCAGGCCAAATAATGATTGAGGTTAAAATATCGATCTAATCTACTGAGAAAATATTATAGCGGGATACACGTATGGACACGTAATACCAAAACCCTCTTCCAGTATTTGAGTTCTCTTTTTGGTTGATATTCACTTTGAACATGATTCCAGTGTTTTTGTGGAATTTTGAACGATTCATAAGTCTGATAGGATTTGTTTCATTTCAATATTTTCTTGATGATGTCATTGGTTGGCTTGGAGAGTCTGTTGGAAAGACAACTTGGTCATTCGGAATGTGTTTCATTTGCATAAATTGAACTACAGTTTATGGTTTTTGAGGTGCATTGTAAAAATATTTGAATGAGAACACTTCCGTAAAGACTTGTTGCTTGCGTATATTTTCTACCCATTCGTATATTTTATGGGCGTTGACGAAGATGAAATTCTTGTTACTTCGAAATTAGTTGGCCAGAAGACTTTTTTCAACGAATTTATCGCCTACGACTCACTTTCCAAAATGATCAACCTTCGCAAAGAGTAAGACCTATCCACATTATTGGTTGACCATATTATAAAACTAAATCCAAGGGGTACTCAAAGATGTGACGAGTCCGGTAATATTTTGTGGCTATCAGAAAGATCTGAATCACTAGCAACGTATGCTTTATGCGGTTTCTCAAATTTTGCTTCAATTGGCATCTTAAATGGAGTTTTGCGTGGGCTGGCCCCTTCCCAAGGATCCACAATCATAAAATACTCCTTTCTTGCACTCTATGGTGCCACTATTGCTTGTTTCTGTACTGGTTGTGTCGTATCAATGCTGTATGGAGAATCGGAAGAGCCTTTTCTTTGGGGTGATGTTGATTTAAGGGATTGTGAATATACAGGATGGAATTCGTGCAATATCACTTGTAATACAGTATAATAAATAGGCCATTTTAATCGAATATTAATAAATCATGTTATGAGCAAAATGCGGTTTAGCTATGTCGTTTTATCAAAGACTTTAATTGACTGTTGAACAACCTTACATACCCTTTAACATATCCTTGTAAGATAGGTAAGGCCTGAAATGACTAGATGTGCGATGATCTAGGTCTGTCAACCCTCGATTCCGACGTTATCCCAAATCACATTGAAAATCATGCATATGAAATTTTGAAAATTGAATGAAACGATGCGAATTATTTCCATCTGTGTAACTCGAACCAATGAAATGAATTAACTAAAATAAAATCCGTGTTCAAATCAAAGACCAAAAAGTACTTAGATATTAGAAAACGGGCTGACCACATATACAAATCCGTGAACCTGACTTTTTCTGAAATACGTCGAGTCGACGTCGTCGACTGGTATGCATTCGTTGTAGCTCGATACCGTTATTTATACGAACCATTCAACGGGGAAACACGTACGGTTCTTTTCCGAACCATATGATCATCTTACTCACAAGTTACTACATCTCAAAAATGGCCTCTAAGCACTTTGCGAACGCTTTGTTAGTTTTTACACTCCGAATTTGTTCAGGAACGTTCACGAATGAATCAAATTAAATAGTGATAATTTCACGTTGCGAAATCATGCGAAAATGATGAAAAAATCAGAATACACCAGATGTAGTAACTCGGGTGTTACACTCTAAAGTGTGCAAGTTCAAGACCAGGTGTTCCAATCTAATGTCGGCAAGTTCAAGACCGAGTGTTCCACTCTAATGTGTGACCCGGGCCCACTGACCCCCTATTAAATAATACGGTAACATAAAGATGTACCGACGGAACAGTACCGTACATTTGTTCAAAGTTGGACAGTCAAACGTATGAACGAATTTGTGTCGTTTTATAAAAAATAAGTTTCTTTAGAAAAAAATCAATTGAACCGTTTTGATGAAAATCAGGGCTTGTGTGCTGTCTCGGGAACATTATCAAACTTCCATCTTGATATCTGAGAAAATAATAATTTAGCAAACGTTGCTATCCGGACGTTCTAGAATTTCGGATTGATCAGAATTGATCGGAACAGATCATTGACATATACATCCAAACTGGTTCTTTTAGAATGTAAGTACATGCTTAACGCCAAAATAACAGATGAATATACCTGTACATTTTGAATTTATGTCAAATGATATCAATCACGGGCTTCACTTAGAGCATAAGTCTTAGCCTCAATACGACTTGGTTTTTACACCGGGTCAAATTGGGGAAATTACAAAACGTGTTAATTTTAGACATGATATTTTAATACCAATGTACTGAACTTGATAGTTCTCGAAACATGATATAATTGACAAGATTTGAATAATCATCTTATCCCTCAATTCGAACGTGGCGCGTAATAGAATTACCACTATAGAACCGAGACTGTATAATGTTGTGTCGTTCTGTACATGGCCTCGATAATCTTTTAACTATATAATATTAGAATATTTCCGTATTATGAGAAATATACATGAACGAATTGGAGTGGACAATTCGTAATTGGCGAATTTTGATTGGTCCTCTTGTCATTCTAGTTCAACTTCATCCATGCATGATGAAAAAGCTAGTCACATCAGCATGATTTTTGCTGTGTAGTATTTTCAAGGATGACGAATTTCCAAAATTTTGCTCTCTACTGCCCTTATTTCAACCAGTTCAGTCCTTATGAGAATGAAACTCTCCACCCACCATAATCTTTGTCCCTTTACTCTGCGGCCTACCATCCCTCTCCCAAGCTCAGAAACAAGGGCGAATAAAAAAATTTCAAAAAGAAAAAATAGCAATATAATTTTCTTTTTGGCCCGAATAAACAAGAGAAATTACGAAGAAAGAACAGGAAATAGAGAAACAGGAAAATGTTAAAAAACACAAGTTATGGACCATAACCAATCTTTAGAAATAAGTTGAAAATTCAAAAATTCATGAGACGGCTAGCCAATTTGTATTTTTGTAAAGAGGGGGTATTCAATGTGAATTATTACGTCGATTTCTGTCCTATTTAAGCTTTGTGGTTATCGTTTTTGGTCAGAATTCAAGTTTTAGAATATTTGATCCTTCAGTTCAATTTTATGGTTTTTTATGGTGGTTGAGAATTGATTTTAATTACGACGATTTATCAATCAAAAACGATCTTATTATCGCCTATTATTAGTCATGCACCAGCTCACTTCAAGGGCGTTTATTGCATTAATATCAGGGTGGGAATGATTAAAACCTATTAGATTTTTAGATCCTAATACACGACATGAACGGCTAGCTCATTATACTGATAACATGCTTGTAGTTAGTATATCAAATTAACAACCAAACAGTACTCCGGACCGTTATGGTCGACTGAATAGACCAGAGTTCGAAAGCACGACAAAAATCACTATCAAAACTTTGGCCCTAATAACTTTTGATAAATTGGCCTTAATTTCACCGAGTTATACACCATTTGGTGTCATTTTTGACACTTTTTCCACTTATGGTAAGAATAATTGTCATTTTACTTCATAAATGCATCAAAAGTTGTATATCCACCTAAAAAAATCGTGCACGACAAAATTTTATCCTGAAAATCGTGCGAATCATTTAGAACGTCAATTATTATCTGTTTAATCTAACAAAACATCTAAAAATATGTTAGATGGTAATGCAATCGTAAGCTGTTCGTAAGCAGTGTAATTTTGTTGCCTCTGTTGGCTACAGGTTAAAGCACAGATTAAATTTCAACGGTTTGACTATTCACAAGACATCAGTTTGTCACCGCAATTATGTCTTGAGATACAGAACGTCTCAAAACCACCCTGAATACCGTGTAATGCATACAAACAAACAAAAATGTTTTTAGTAAATAAAAAACAGAGCACTTTGTAGATTAGGCTAAGTTCCAGATTCTACTTCCCAGCAATTGCAAGAGATGTACGAAATTCTAAATTGTTCAGAATCTGCTCAATCGTGCTCAATTGATTATGAAAACTTGAAATTCAAAAAGAACATGTATTTGAGAAAATGTTATAGTCTTGAATCAAGTTGAACATCAGTTCCCGATTCTTCAGAGTTACAAGCGATCATCATTTAGAGATTAATTCCTAACTCAGTTCAGTTTTCGAGATCCTTCATCATAAAGTCATTTGAACGAATTGAGTCATATTTCAAGAATCGAGCCATAAATACAGTATACGCAAAATTTCATGGATCAAACCCAATTCAACCAAGCTAGCGATTCCGATAATCCACTCTGTAAAGTAAATATAAGTCTTAAAGAACTTGAATCATTTCATATTTATTATTCCGATTATCTGCGTGGTTTCGGATGAGCCGGAGGTATAGGTAGTCACAGTTTTGCTTTAATTTTTGCGAAACCTAGAATTTAAAAAAATGAAGAAGTACTTAAAGACAGTGAACAAGCATTTTGGTACCTCTTAACTAAAAGAATTTAAAAAATGTCAAAAAAGTCATGTTAAGCGTTTGAAGATATGTTTATTTTAAGTTTTCTTGTCTCTACGTGACATGAATAGCACACTGTACCATCATACAATAGTACTTTCATTTTAAAAGTTTTCCGTCCGCAAAAGGTGATAAAATATATTGTGTGGTGTTCGTCGCACGAGTATTTTAACACCAATTTAGATTCATATTTTTTCAATCGGCGAGTGACGATAGTACATTCATAGCGTAAAGTCCCCTCCACCCAAGCAGGCACATCAGTGTCGCGAATTTCAGGGTCGGTCACCAGATCAGAGATTTCCCCAGGAGTCATATGACCCAGCATAGTTCGTAGGATTCGGCGAGTGGTGGGATCCTTATATTGACGAGCCATATTAGTATACATCACAGAAACCCTTTATAGTTTACTTGCTAAAAGTTGACTCTGTTTTTATTGTGTTTTTTTATTGTGCTTATTACACTCAGGAGTTGGTTTATATACCATAAGAAGCTAGCTGGTAAAGGCGCTATGCTAAAATCGAGGCGCTATGCTAAAATCGAGGTGGGAGATCAGTACCGACAAAACTAAAATCACCTGTGTAGATTGTTGTTGTGTTCACCTATCATCAACTCTACTTTGAAACCCACTCACTCCTTAAGTATCTAGCCTCGAAAATCAATCAATTGCCATGCACTAAAAAACAAAACAAACATGATAAAAGACCTGTTAAAATCCCTTTATTCTGGCCTAGTATGAGTATACAGGAAACAAAGCAGTTAAAAAAAGGCAGTTATGCGACATTATGATAGGTGATATCTCTCAAAATGCCCCTGCCTAGGTGTAGTATAGGTCCAAGAAATGATGGGCCTCAAAGGTTGTCAAACGAGCCTTAACCGGAGTTCCCAACAAGAAAACACCTTGCTCCCAAACGGCTTGTTGAGCTGGTTCTATATCGAATGCGGTAGCCACAGTCTGAACTCCTGATCGATATTGAGTATTTTTGTGACCTAAAATTAAAAATGAGTTAGTAGTGGGAAGACGAGGTTCGAATTAGGGACCATGGGATCAAGGAAACCAAAAGACAAACCTGAGGACAGTAGACTTAAAACCAATAAGCTGATATACTCATCAAGGTAACCGGAGTCAATACGACCGATCACCATGGCCTGATACCCTTCATAAATGGAACCACGATAAATTGACGTGGTCACAAGTAAATGAGGAGCAGCAGGCTCCGGATCCGTAGTGGCAGAGAAACACAGTGGAAAACGATGCAACAACATCTGCAGTGAAATAATAAATCGCTACAAATATATGTCAGATTCAGACAAAAACTGAGGAAAATGGCTACCCAAAATTTTGGGAAATACCACAAATAAAAATTACCTGACACAAATTTTCTTGAGAAATTTCTGAGGTCATAGGTCAGAAAGCTGAACAACTCCAACTAGTGTGTAGGTGTGAGAGGAAGCCTATTGGCCAATGACACCCACACGACAATGACTAAGCAGCCACCATAATTCTCAATATCCCACTCAGTGAAAACACTAACCAAGCAATTATCTAATCATTGCACTAACCTAGGATGTGATACAAAAACGTCATATATATTCCATACTTTATTCAATCAAATAAAACAGAGCACACAAGTTATGTAATTCAGGCAGTGTAATTTAGTAGTTAGTGGACATTTTGACAAAGACGTAATTTTGATCATGGAGAAACCGGCTCGGTCTTAACACTGTCAGCAGCGGTGGGCTCATCTTTTACGGAATCGGCAGGCTCACTTTTGGGCACATTGGGATAACCGATAGTGACAGGTGCAGGCTCGGCCTTTACCCGAGGTCGAAACAATGCAGGTATCTCAGCATCAACATTGAGGGCATCTAGTTGAATTTGCCAGTAAAGAGAACGACATATGGCACACCGAGAGTAATGATCAGCATGATGATTTTCACAGACAGGACCCCTCATCTCTCGGTGACGTGCATGGGCGCGATGAAGATCGCAAATTCTATGAGCAATTCGGCTTCGACGACGGTCACGCCGGAGAGACTCGGACATAGGCATTTGAAGTTCTAACCGTAGACTAATAAGTGCGAATGTGGAGTCAGGCAAAGTGTAGAAAATCTAAAAAATTAAACTCGGAGATTGAATAAAGTAAAATCTGATATGCCTCAACATGAGATTGGAAACTTTATAAGCTGTAGGATGCCTTCTCCTACGGTGAGTCCCACTGATGGCGCCTATGAGCGACAACTAAGAGCAGCTGGGCCTAATCACCATAGGCAAAAAACATACATTCTCTACACGCACCTGATATAATGACCTCACCAACAGGAAATGTGCCTGCAGCGGCCTGACTTGTGGAAAAATGTTGTGTATTATTAAATGTAATATCTAGAACCAGGCCCCCAGGGAGCCAGACTAGTTGAACTCATTGTATAGGCCAATTGAAACTAAAGCAATTCCACGCCAATACCCATTTAAATGAAGATTTATTAAAATTAAAATTACATAAGACGGATAGGTGGTACAGCTTAATTCTTCTTCACGCAATAAATATCAATAAATCGAGTAGCAGTAGTGTCAATAAAAACAATCTGCAACATAGGAGCCATACCCCGTGAGAGTTTATGATAACTGGGGAAGGTAGGCAACCCCTCCAAATACAAGGAACCCAACCTAAAATAAGTTAATAAAAATCTTTTAGAAGTGAACAAGGAATAAAAGCTAGCTTACCCTTGCCAAATATGAGACTTGTGATCCATGAGTCTACATAAGGTAGCAGTTAACAGCTGCTCCTGACCTGACGATAAGGTATACGTGGAGAAAACACGAAGCTCGAGGTTCTTAGTGCCAGACAAAACAGCAGTCTGCATTATAAACTCATCCATTGCTAGAGGACAGTCCCTTAAGAAATATTAAAAAAAGGGTAACTCCTAATAAAGATACGAACCTTAAGACGTAAATGAAAAAGAAGACTAGCACCAACAAAGTATCACCAATGGAAGAACTAGAAGAATTGGAGATATTGGAGGGCTGCCCGCCACAAGGACCTTTATTCACCTGTAACCTTTTTACTGTGCAACAAGTTTATTCAATAAACAACCCCCACTACAAAAAAAAAGGCCGTCCTCGGAACGAAATTTTCAAGCTTTCATTATTTCTTTCTCAAATTTGCATCTTCAAAATTTTGTGGAAATTCGCCTATTGTAGAATTTGACATTTGAAAGGTAACAGGTGCAAACAGATCTATACGTGCAAATAACACCTCTAAAGCAGGCAGTTTAAGACTTCAACTTGAAGTCTGTTCTGATTCAAACGAGAGGCCCAATCGTAAGAGACACTTGAGTGATGAAACTAAATACTGGGTATTCATCCATTTTGATGGACACTTCTAAAAACTAAACTTAATCTCAATGCAATCGCGATATCCATGCTTGACTTATCGCTTAGATGAACAGTTCATTATGATTCTGAAAATGTGTGGTCTATATATACAAGAGGCACTGATAAGTGGGTAAATGGATGATAAGATCTAAAAAACTAATATTCAAAGATTTTTTATATCCGAGTCAACGCCTATTATAAAATGTTCAAATCAAATTTCATAGGAAACGGACAGGGTTTATTTTGTTTGATAATAAACCTATGTAGGTACGAGGAGAATTAATTCAATTTAGATGTTGATACCAGCAATACTTTCTATTGAATTTTTGGGTCCAATAAGATCTTATTTTTCTATGATCTTTTTGCGATCCAAAAAAACTTGACGCGTTAACCTGATTGATCTTTCATACAACTCTGGGTTCATTGAAAAGTTTAAAATCAATCGGATTAAAACGGGTTGATGTTTTACTGAATGTTTAGTCGGTTGGTTGATTTGAAACCACAAGCATTAGCGTAATAACATACCATCGGTTTCCTATTTGGTTAATTGACTTGAAACCATTCTAGTTTCAAAATTTCACTATCTTGGAATGTCTTTCCGCAAATGATAAGATCCTTAATTTAAAAGGTGACTGGGTTTCATTTTGTGCTGTAACTGTATGTTTGTCTGAACATGACTAGTTTGCATCTGAGAGGTAGTGACCGACTGTTCCACGTTCCAATGTTCTGGCCTAGACCCTTGTGGGACATATTGAAATAAGGAGAATGCCTCTAGATGCCTCTAGAATGCCTCTAGATGCCTCTAAATGAAACATAGGCTGTTTCGTAATCAGAAATGTTCGTATATCTCGAAGACAGGATTAGAAGTTTCTAATAAAAACTCTGAAAGACGCATATCCGTGTAATCAGATAACGGAATTTAAGTTTGGTTGTCAGATTATTTTAGAGATTGAACGGTATTAACGGGATTTCGAATCCTGATAAAACCGATATATAAATTTTCATTAGGATATTTAGAAAAAAGATCCAAATATCATTCTAAATATTTACGAATCGACGTAATTAGCGACTTCGAAATGCTTAAATTATAGATTATCCGATGTATATCATTCATTTCGTCTCGAATGTTGACATCCAGTGCATCATCACCGTGCACCACCCCAAGCTCCTAAGTAGGGTTCATCCAAAACGGGATCTTTGCTTTTTTAAGCTTCAAAACTGTCATTTATTACCGGAGTCGATTTGGTTATGAATGAATAGTTTAAATATTTTAAGGGTACGTTAGTCAAACTGACGTGTAATGAGTTCTCATTCACCATAACAACTATTTCTTATCTTAATTTCCTTATGCGGTTATCAGAACTAATTCAGTTCAACTGATTACATATTCCAGCTGCTTGCTACTCTAGTCTTCGCAACTTGCTTTCCGAATCAGAGTCGTTGATCATATGATAATCGAACAGGATTTCCCAGGTGCTTCCCAGAACTCGTGCCAGAACTTATGAAAATTCCTTTTATATTAAATTTTGATCACGAGATAGTTTTTCATAAATTGAATCATAAGTTATGATTCATAACCCAAATCGTAAGACGCCACAGACTATTAATTTTTACATAGTTAACAACTTTTCTTTGACTATTTTTAACATTCTAAAGACGCAAAAAATGGACCAATTACATGCCGAGAAGGCACGAGAGGCTGGCGAAGCCTTACCACAGCCAGACATACCTGCCACACCTCCACAAAAGCCACCGCTTTCAAAAAAATGTTTCATGACGTTGGTATTACTAATATTAATTGGAATAACTGGCGGAATAGGGTCGTTTGATATCGGATAACACATTTGAATTTAACTAATCCAGGGTTTTGGGGATCATCGCCCGGAAATACGAACGATTAAATACAGTTAGAATGTAAGATATCGAACATGAAAAGGATATGTTATGAAAAGAAAAAAAGAAGCTCAAGCTGAACGTGAATTTTTGGCAACTTCAACTACGGCAAGACCGACAACCACTACACCGCCACTTAGTGATTTATCGGACGACGAAATTCTCAAAAAATGTGGTCATAAATTCAAAGCAGTTTTAGGCAAGAGTGACATCTCCGTCTTCAAAGGATGGAATGGCCATGTACGGTTTGAATAATCATGAACGTTCAATTTCATTCAAGAAATAAATTCTAGAGCCAAAAATATTTCATCGTCAAAATTATTATGTCATCAAAAATTTTCAGATTGAACTAATTAGTCTGCCTCTCAGATCATTAAGGGTCATTACGGACGAATACCGTTCTATCGTAGAACTGAATTAGCCTGTCCCTAGCCCATGGATTATATTAGCAAATGCAACGGTCAAAGATCAGAGGTTGATCTAGGGATACACTCGGATTTGATTCAGATAACTAAATTAGGAGTGTCCGCATTGAAGGGCAGAGGTAACGTGGAAAACGTTAGAAATTAGAGCTTATAATCGTCACTTGCCCGTGTTGAGTGTCAAATTGAAAATTTCAATAATTTTGAATCATTTGGAGTGTACCAAAAGGGGTTGTCATTTATTAAAGGAGTTGTGAAATATCAATACCAGAGTTTTTACGGGAACCTTGTACTTTTAGATAATATTGGAAGTGAAATATCACATATTTGTATTAAAATATTTTTTTCAAACCAAGTAAAGAATTCCAGAAGCTCAAAAATCTGCATTTTGGCTTGAAGGTGATTTAGAACAAGATAAGGAATGCTGTTCATTTAAATATGCTGTATCCAAATGATTATTCATAAGTTCACCAGCATACCGATTTAGTGCAATCTATAACATGACATTTATAAGTAAAATTAGGCGCAATTCGAACGCGAAATGTCGAATTTTAGAACGCAGAATCTCATAATTTACCCAAGGAGGAACTAACGTCACGTGTGACACATAAATTACGCCATACAAACAACCAACCTTCTGCACCAATCTGACATTTATAATCGAACAAAAAATTGAGTTTTAACCACATCCTATGTTGGATAAAAATGTAGACATTAGATTTTTTTAGTTTTCGAAAAACCAAGGAAATGGTATATAATTAGGGCTAACGTAAAATTTTTAAGTTCTTTTCGCTTGTTAGTGTTTTTATTGCAAATATACGATTTATAATTAAGGTACCATAAAGTACTGAGAATCGTAATTTCAAAAACGGATTTGTTTGCTGATAACGTGAAATGAACAGATCGAAGGCTTCGATAAAGAAAGCGAAAGTTTTGGCTTGTTTAGAAGAAATTCCAACTTTTGTAATTAATATGCGGCCTACTGGACTTCGTCTCATGCACGACCAAAATGATTTGACCTATTTTGATAAACAGCCGGTACATCAGGATTGGGAAGAATATGATAACCACTTGAAGAAGCTTGTCGCGGTAAGTTGATTTGAATCAATGCTCCAAAAATCAATTTTTTTTAAATTAAAAACTGAATTTCGATCTTTTTATATCATTTGAAATATCACTTGATATCAAGACTTTGGTAAACATGCTCTTTGGTAATTGATTGTCAAACGAAATGATAGAGGTCAGGTCAGAGCGGGAAGTTCAAGAACTCTTTACCGTTGGCCAGACCGCTTGAATGGTTCAGACGTTTTGAATTACCTATTAACTTTTGATCACCAAGGATACCATGTAAATTTATTATTATAGTATAAGCATTGCACAAATCACGATGAATTTTTTTGGTTTCTTGCAGAGACATCTTATTCACAGTGTGAATTTCACACGATGCGTAAAGTTGTCTCTGTCCTGTTTAGTTCCCTGCTGAGTCTGAAGGGACAACACGATCCGCGACGGCTTGTAGCTAACTTCGCACACATTTCGAGCGTTTTAACATTCAACCATTCTAATATGTCGAATCGGAGAAGTTAACTTAGAGATGATCGGTTGCCACGTGATTTGAAACGTTATCCATTGAAATAGTCCTTTGATGCGGACGCCTGGATTAGCATTTAACTATGTCGACTTTCATACCAGTCAGCTAATAATTTTTATCCACATATGCATGTAAAATCTGACCTTACTCACAGTTTCAATCGCGGTTTATCTAGAGTTAGACCAAGAATTAGTCCATTTTAGTCCATTATAAGCCTTAAAAGTGCATTATGCTGATTATTTTGACATATACGTACCAAGAGGATATTTTCCACTTTATTTCAGGATTAAAACTTAAGATAAAGCATAAGGTATTTGGAAAACGTTTAGACTTCCTTTTACTTCCGAAGTCTATACCAAGGCCTTGCAAGGCCCTCCAATTATATATTTTTAGAGTTCTTCGTACTCTAAAATAAAACTGGGACAGCTTTACGGAGTTAAGATGAATTAAATTTCACGTAAAAAGGGATGAAACCATAAACGTCATCGTAAAATGATCCTTAGTCGTCAAAATCTGTCTCAGTTCTCATATTCGTTCGATTTAGATTTTGGTACGTGAGCTAAGTATAGTTAAGTATCTAATTTTGTAAGCACTCGAAGAACCCTATCATTATTCAAGCTAAATTGGCCCTTTTCAAAACATTGGAACACATTCCGCTTTGGGTACCATATTATTTTTGCTTAATTTCTCCCTAAATGCAAATTCTTCGGGCTCTTGGTGCTGATAGTTTTCGTAAGATCCCAGACCTAAACTACTCAGTGGTTTGAAAATTTTTAGCACTGTCTGCGTTTAGTTGAGTTACGTAAAGGCTTTACTATCCGACCCGGTCGAAGGAAAATACCAAAAGTTCTACGTTGTGGACTAAAACCCAAATGAGGCTTGTAGTCAATGTACTTTTCAGGATATTAAAGCCATCCCCTCTATTGTAATTTTGGAACCAAAACTTCTTCAACTTACATACGATGTCAACAATCAGCAGTACGATTATGAAAATGGAATGTTCCGCGATGCTTTTATTGAACGAGCTCAAAAAGTGACAAATGCATTACAGGAAAATGTTTATAAATAAGGACCAAAATGTCAACATAATTTGTTACTAATACAATCAGTACTCAAAATTGTAAAACGACCCTCAACCTCTTATAATGAATCAAATCAACTGTTAGACCTCTCAAATTCCCAACAGTTTTATTTAATCAGAAAGCATTCATTTTTGCATTTTTCATCAGAAATAACGCGTTTTCTGGTGAATGTATAATTTTCCACTTTATCGTGGGCTAAACTTGGATTTGTCCCAGCAGATTGAGATTCTATTTTCTCAGCAGCCCCAACAACAAGTCCTAGTAACTAATCTTCTGCTTATCAATGTGAGGGATAATTATGAGGGATGTAATTATGAGTTTAAACTCAATCAAGATTAGTTTTTTATAACATTTGACAAGAAATCATGGGTTTATATTGATGCTGGAGATTCAAATTATTTACATGAAGATGATCACCTGGAACACATTGCAAAATCTCTTTTAAGAGTCAAGGTCAGTATAAATCAGCCTCCGAAATTCCTGAATAAGTAATCATCAAAATTGAATTCTCACGAAGCTCAAAATTCTCCAAAATTTTCCAAATTCCTAAATGCGTTCGAAATGAGAAATTGACTAACCATGATTCGTTCAGGATCCTTCAATTTTTCACTAATCACAATTTCTAGAACATTCGTGGGTTCGCAATGAATTCTGCATTCTTTGCAAATCTTACATTTGTAGAATTGCAAGCTCGTCGTATTGCTTGTCGAACTGATTTGTATTACATTACTGATACCTCCCGCAGTGGGGGCGAATTCAGTAATCAAGGAAAGGAGGTTAAAATATAAGCGCATAATAATAATTGTATGTAATGACTTTAAAGTTAATTAATATCAGGATTAGCTGAATGGCGTCCTGTAAATTGTATATACGGAGAGTTGTCCTCCTATTTCTCTCTTATGTGAGCAAGTCCTGATATTAATTCCCTTTATAGCCATTATAAGTTATAATTTATAACCATTGAATAATTCATAAATTATAATCATCAAATTTTACACAAATGAATTTCAAAAACTCCGATCAAAGAAATTGAGAAAATAGCTGCATGCAGATACGATCCACCAAATGTGAAATCGAGCAACAAGCCTATGTGGGGGTTTTCAGCTTCGCAAGCAGCTCGAGCATCTACTGGAAAGACAGCGCGACGACGAAGAGCAACTCAAACACTTTCGTATGATCAATTTAGACCAGCAGAACCAGAACCACGAGGTTGGTCACGTGGTTATGCAGGAGAATTCGGCGGTGCTCGCTTAAGAATGTCTAATACATTAGGAGGTGCGCCATCAATGGGACCTGCAATAAAAGAAGAAGTTCCAATGAAACCGCGTGGTCAAATAAGATCTCAATCATATGCAAAATCATTTGGTGGCGTAGGTGCTGGTGGTGGTGCTGGCGGTGGTGGAGTCAGTAAACGTGGAAACGATCCGCTAAGTGATACAGCAGCTGCTGGTAAAATGCAAGCTATAGAACTTAAGAATAAACGTCGGCGATGCCTATCAAAAAATTCAAAAATGACAAAATCAGATGGTTTTGTTTGGCTTAGACCTAACGGCGAATCAGATGGGAGATTGGCAAAGTAAGTTATGCTATTTTTAACTATTTGAGCTCGATTTAGCTAATTTAGAAATGGTTCACGTAAAAAATCCATGTTACCTAGATTAAATTTAGACTCAAATAACTGGAAATTAACATAAAATAGACTATATGAAAACAACTAAACATATAAAAACCTTTTAAGGCGCGGTGAATGGTTACTTTGTCTAAAGAAACATACGATAACATGCGATGATACTTGTCCGCTACTATCTGGGCAACCATGCGGATGTGATGGAAAAGCAGCACAATATGGCGGTTATGGAGGTGCTCCTGGTGCTCCATATGGTGGCCAACCAGCTGGCTTCCCAGCAGGATATCCAATGTCAGGTTATCAACCAGGATATCCGCCACCAGGTCATATGCCCGTGCCATACTCAAGTTATCAGCAGCCTGGTCCAAATTATTTCCAAGGATAGTCTTCTTTCACACGAAAAGAAATCGTTCATTACGCCAATTTCCCAAAACAAAATATTTCTTCAACTGCCTATGCTTCTATACTTTGAAAAATTACTCTAATAATTTCAAATATGCAACATAAACATGCCCATCACCTTGAATCACATAACATATGTAAGACTTTTGGTGAAATTCAATGTAGTTACGTTCAAATTGCAGTAAAATAACGATATCACGATTTATTTTTCAATTTCTGTGATACAATTTTGTAAATTCTGTATAATAATAATTATGTTTTCATAATGACAAAAATATGAAAATAAAAAACAAGTCATCAAAAGTTCTAAAAGGGCCGCAAATTGCAATTATTGATACCACTTATATCACGGATTTCGCCGGTGTTTTCAGAATTCATCTTGCTCCGGCCAAATTCGTGTAAAACAGCTAGAAAATAATTTCTAAATTCTATTTTTGAAATGGGTTCCGCAAAATAAGTATGGTTGGCTCAGTGAAGTCTTTCAATTTGTTTTTTTTTGTTTGAGTGGGCTTGATTTCAAACACGCGTATCATACGGCGTATGTTTATATTTTGAAGCGGTTTTCAAGTACACGATTGATAATCGGGTCTTGCTTTGATTGCTCGATTCAGAAACACCAGCTAAGAAAGAATAAGGTGCTCTTTTTAAGTCGTCCTCATAAGATATTGCTGTTTTAGAAGTGAACTGATTGCTCAGACAAAGATATAGAAAAACCGTTGAAGAAACGAGAATTTGTTTTCAGGATAATCGGAGTAAATTTTGGATATTATATATTTGTGATCACATTATTAACCATTTCAATTATCACAAAAGAAAAATATTTTTTTTGCCAACCTATTTGTTATACTGAAGTCTCCTAAACCTTTCCGTTCTTATTAACAGTCACCATCAGAATCCGAAAAAATATTTTAAAACCCGTACAGAAGAATTACAGACGAAAATCTGGATTATGCCTGGTCCAGAGGCTTTACAGATATTGCCGATTTTGATCCGTACGCCAATTGCCCATGTCTGGTCACCATACCGCTTGACACACTACCATATAATTTAATTACCTTTTAAAGGTTGAAAACAATGTTCCAAGGGCCCCTACTGAAATTGTGATATGAATTTGTTGATAAAATAAAAAAAACTTTACCAAACTTTTTACCAAGAAGGGAGTTTAGAATGTTGAACACCGTACAAATACGGTGTGTTTTGAATGCATCGCCGTCGAGTCCGTCGCGGGGTTGCATAATTTATATAATGTAGATACTAATAATT
>SCLD01097605.1:0-10216 GCA_004367895.1 Oikopleura longicauda | reverse complement strand
GAAGACTTTTGCGGGACATCTTTTCGAGCAATTCATCGCTGTAGGTGGTTGTGAAGACTTATTTCGCGACTTGGAGAAGGTGGCCGAAGATTTTTTGACCTTATTATATCCACATGAGGGCTTCAAAGTTCATGGTCGACCTAAGTTTACATTCTCATTGGAAGATGTTACTATTGAGGGATCGTTTTCACATAATCGCGAGGCCTGCGGAGTTAATAAGAACATTTTCAATAACTGATTACTAGTACACTGATTCATTAATTCAAACTGAATTTATATAATTTATATAAATACATGTATGTTATTCAGTGATTGATCAAATACGTTAAAACAAGAAATAATAATATCAGCCAAAATAAGTAAATTCGGAAAATATTTCAGTGAAAAGTTTCATGAAATTCGGCTGTAAAAATTGTCCAACAATACCGCACAAAATCGTCTTTCCGAAAATTGAATCGAATTTTTTCTTGACCACTTGCCACATGTCAAAAATGACATTTGGTGTGAAAACCGACTTTGAACTGTCTGCGCATCCCAGAGTCATGACCTGAAATTAGAAAATCTGCAAAGAGTTACCATGATCGCCTCGTTTTGCATCTTGTATTTATATTTTATTGTAATGAATTGTTATAGAATCTATACTATAGTCTATAAATTGTATTTTTGTTATATGGTTCTATATTTGCAATGCATTTAGCACATAGTTATAATAATATGCAGTTGATGTATTTGACAAAAAGGGAAAAGTTAAAACAAAGAGAGAATGGCACGTTTTATCGCTTTACCGAATTTGTTATCCTCATTTTTTGTAGTTGGTTATCTTGCATTTATATTTCATCTGATTTATCGTCATGATGATATTTTAATAGGAAAATTACCTGAAAAACTTAAAAAATGTAAGTATATGAATATCGGCGTGGGTTAAAATGGTATTTTCGGTTCGCAAATTGTGTCCGGAATGCCAATTTTCAGTCTTGAATCATTTATTATGACAGATGTGGATATCAAAATTCAGATATCTTGGTAATTGGCCGTGAAGAAGCTTTCACATACGCAATTTTCGCGTTTTTCACTGCGTTTCATGCCATGACTGCACTGGTGACATTCATAATAGCAGACGTGAAGCAGCTTAGGTTGGGTTGATAATTTATTTCGTATCAATAACATTATTATCTTTTCATAATTATGAAATTCAGTATTTTACTTAACACGAATTAATCCAACCTTGATAAGTTTGTTTTCAAAGCTATATTGGTTATTAATATCAATAATATTTGGTCCTGCTGCTTTTCAAGTCGTTGCTGCATATGAATTTCTTGGTTTACCAAAACCGGATTCCTCGAAATACTTCAGAGTTCCCACTGTAATCTGGTTGCTTTTCAATGTGTTTTTTTATGGTGCTCTTTGGTACTCCTATTTTAATCTTGCCGAAGTTCAAAATGTCATTACTAATAATGAAGTTTTTATGTCACAAGAATGGATACCAGAAAATATCAAAAGTTTGGAATGGCTTGATCACGTGGTACTTCTGGTTTCTTTTGGTGCAATATTGGGTTCAAACCTTGGCCTTGCCTGCTTTGCAAAACACTTGGCCTACCTTAAAGGCGTGGCATGTCCTACGTATCAATGGCTTTGGTGGTTTCAAACTGTACTGTTCGGTATAGGATCTGTCAAAAATATTATCAACTATGATCCTGTAAAGAAATCGAACTAATAAATAATCTAAAAGAAACTGTTTGATTTGGGATAGTCAGATACGTCTGGAATCTTCAAACTGTAATTTATTTACACAAACACCGTCTTTTTGTAATTTGGCTGTAATTCTTTAATTGAGTGATGAGAATGGATTCGATTTTTCAAATCTCTGTGGTTGATTTCAAGTTTATGCAAAGTTTGATCACTTTATTCGTGAATTTATCAAAAATAAAGTTTACAACGGTGAAAGCGCCAGTTGAACGAAAATTGTGGAAGTCACACGGTTGAAAGTTAGTAAGATTGAGCCATAAAGCCGCTATCTATTGCCATTATTAACCCGATTTTGCATTGTGATAAGAACCGGGGGTCATTTAATCATATAAATTACATAATAGACCCTTATTAGTTTACGATGGGACTCTGGTCTGATCTTTAGTGGGATGATGGGGTCAGTACTTAGTGCCTGAGGCAACCATTCCAACCTCCGTTGCAATTTATTACTCGCTCAGTTCTGAATGGACAAAACATTACGAGACAGAAACACTCTAAACTCTTATATTGCACGAAATACTCTAATGAAATCGTAACACAATACTAATGTTACTTATGTGAATAACCAGCAGAGAAAATAAAATGGCAGGAATGGGTGAGAGAGGCTTAACTGTATTTTGAAGACATCAGCACTTTTTGAAACTTTCTAAAATGCATAAGTTATTTTTAACCGCATTCAACATTGGCGAACCAGGGAGCACTAAGTGTTACGAAGTAAGCACAAGTATTAAATGGTAACTAAATGGTAATATCATATAAGTCTTATATGGTGTTATAAACGTTGAGGTGTCTAAGTTTTTGACATGCATGCCGTAACTGTATACATGTTTTGCTTCTAGTTTTGCATATAGATGACTGGAGAATTGTATAATTTAAACCTATAATTTCTATTATGCACCGAAAGATTGAAAATTTTCCAAAGGGTGTCAAACTTTCAGTCAAAGTCTTTAACTTAAAATTTCGACTCATTAAATCAGATTGCGGCTTCTTGAAGCGGTCATTGGCTTCAACCCCACCTTTCATTTACTTACGAGAAGTTCATCCTTAATAATTAAGCTTATTAAAATTGGAAATACTTTGAAGATTTCGTGATAATGTTTATGTAACTTCTCAACATAACTCCAGCCAATAGGATAGTCTGACTGGAAATGTACCTCTCGTGTTCTAAATGCCAGAGTTGAACACAAGTTCTATTTCAAGATTTACGCCTCAAAGTTATTAAAATTCCCCCTGATGCTTATTTTATATGATGTTAACCCAGTGAGATTATTGACAACAATCAGATCTTTTTTTAAAAGGGGCTCCAAGCATAAATATATACAATCAAACGCAAAATAAATTTGCTATGAAATCGTCTGGAGCGATGGCCAGCTGGGTCTTGCATTGAATTCTAGTGTATATTTTTTCTTTTAAAAAATTAGTTGTTACCGGTAGTCGTTATCTTAGCATTGCAGTAATCCCGTGTACATCGGCTTAAAATCTTACTGATTGCGGTCAGACCTTACTTTGCCGTTAAGTCTAAAGACTCCCACTGAATACAACAAGTCTTTACTCGATCCCATTTTAAGATTATAGCAATATCTTTGATGAGTCAACTTTGCCACCAGCTGCAGGGGCACCACCACCTGGTGGCTGTCCGGAAGGGTTCGAAAAGTTTTCTGGTTTGTGTTATATGTTTGGAAATCATGCTTCATATTTGTCTGCAACTGTGGAATGTCAAAAAGTCGAAGCTGAACTGGTCCAAATAAATGATAGAAATTATGATTATCTATCAGCACAAATCGCAGCTTCTAGTGGGAATGATAATTGGATTGGTGGTGGTCAACTTGGCGGAAAGAATTATAAAAAATCTGGAACAAAATGTCCGATGATCCGAGGATCTGGAAGTTCCATGGGACCGAAAATCAGTACTCTCGATTGTTCTGTTGCCGCACCATATGTTTGTATGTACAATCCAATGGCAATGATGATACCACCTGGATATGGTGCCCCTGGTGCATATCCATATCCACCGGCAGGTGGAGCACCGGCACCTTACCCATATCCATATCCAGCTCCACCAGCAGGTATGGCACCACCACCTAATTATGCCTTGCCACCTGGTTATGGACCACCTCCTGGTACAGTTACTGAAATACCAACGGGAATGTCGCCACCATTATATGAAATACCTGAAAATGATCCAGTAACTCCAGATTATGACATTGATTATGGTGCTGATGAAGTTGAAGCCGAAGAAGATGGTGGCGGCGGTGGAACAAATGTTGTCTTACCTATTCTAGTAATTTTACTAGTCTGTTGCGCATTTTTCGCTTATCGCTATTACAAGAAAAATTATGGTACTAAGCCGGAGCCACCAAAACCAAAAACAGCGGCACCACCAAAAGCGACTGAAGAACAGCAATTGAGTCCTAAGACACCACAGCAACCGAATAAAAATATGGTTGGATGGACTCCACCAGGTCAAGAACCAAAATCATTTGATAATCCAGTTTTTAGAGAATCAAACGACATTCAGGATTGTTTTAATTTAAAGGCATATAATAAGAGTAATATATCTTGTATAACTATAAAAAATCTAAATTAAAATTAAACCCAATAAAGTTCGAAGCTGATGAATTTCGTCCCGATGAGTTACCACCAGGAATGACCATGGAAGATCCTCGAAATCCACATCAATCATCAAATCGAAAATCACGACGAGGAGAATCGCGATACCACGATGAGCATGAAGGTCCCAGTCAGAATCACAACTGGCGCAATGGGTCGCAACGTAATCGTAAAGATCACTATAAGGAGTTTGAAATACCTGAAGGAATCCCTTCATGGGACCACGGCGGATCCGCACCAGTACCTGAAATGGAATCCTTCGAGTCTGGAAAACATACTATATTCGATCAAATGAGATCACCACAAGCTGGTTAGTCATAATATGTGATTCAGAAAAAAATTATGAGTCATAAGTTATGCCTTTATTTTATCATTTGCTTCAGGGGGTCCACCGAACTCAATGTCGATGTCACGAGATTATCGACAAATGTATAATGATGAACATTTTGAGCCAGATCCACGTGATAAGGAAATTGTTGAATCTGAATTAGGACACCCAAATCCTGAAACAGAACAACCTCTAGCTCGTCTAATTTCAGACCAGTCAGCTAAATCGGGAAAATCGGCAAAGTCTCAAAAAACTGTGAAAACAGAATTTGCTTTTTTCTCGAGCTCGGATGACGATTTATCCGATGAAGATAACACCGAGGGTACTCATAGCATTTGCATGTTTGCATGAATTTCTTGATTTTTTAACGGTTTAAAAGATATATGAAATCAGTCCAATTGGTGAATCTTTTAGTAATTTACCTGATGTAGTACCAGAGCCTTCTTTTCCTTCGCGGAATCATGAAACTTCTCATATGCATGACTTTTATGATGATTACAGTGAGTTCCGACCATATATAGCTTCGACTCGAAACTGTCTGGTCATTTGTTTTAAAGTGTAAACATATTTAAACCGTTTTTGTAAAACCTACAAAATCAGTATTAAATATTTGATATTTAATTCAACGTTCTTGTTATCAACCAATGTATTTTTAAGATGGAAAATCCTTACGGAATGGAAGTTCTGGTCCTTCTCGACCACCACTACCGGAAAAAATCAAATCAAAAAGAGAAGATATAATGAAGGCTCGAACCCTGATCCCTGACGCTCCCAAAAATGCAACCAATCTTGATCAATTACAAGCTGATGTACCACAATACCGTGCCGCACCTCCCAAGCCTGGTGAAACTGCAATGATTTCAGTTCCGTCAATGGCGCAATTTCAGGCAAGACTTAAATATTTATATTCTGACCATGTGTTTGATAAAAACTAAAATCAGCTAGCCTGACTTCTTTTTATTCCGTTTTACCGGTTCATTTAGGCCCGACCAGAGTCCCGTTATCGGGAAATTAAATCCACTTCGGATTCATCTGACTCCTCTGAATCGGAGTAGAGTCACTTACTAACCAATAACTAGTACGATCTAACAAAAATCTGTAACAAGAATTTTTTAACCTTTGAAGTACCACTTGGTTGACCTGTTATGTCAGTTATAATGGTTCACTTCATGGATTAGATCGAATGAAAATAATACTAACAACAGGTGCTAAATTGGCACTGTTCATGCCTATACATGTATATCCAATTGTATTTAATGGAAGTTCGAATAGAATTTCTATTTCATATAGACATTCACGGACAAACAAATATTATATCACTATCAGTCCCTATAATTTATAGGCTATAAATCTATTTGCTTTGTATCTTGCTTTCTTTATCGTTACTCTAAGATCTTGGAACCAAGTCTAAGATTTGGAACCAATCATTGGAGAGTGATTTGGACAATTTCAAGATTTTCGCTTTAGGGAAATACTCAAAAAGACCAAATCTGGGCAGCCGCTTTTCATTCCCTGGTAACCGGTGAGAAGATACCCCAAAATGAAGTTGATACACTTCGAAATATGCAATCCAAACCTCTTGAACCACGCGAAATCAAAGATCAACCACCATCAGAAGCCGTTCTACAGCACTTGACATCCGCACCACAAGAAAACATTGAAATAATGAAGCCAGATGAAATTGGAATGAGCAGAAATGTTCAGGAAGTGACAACAAGAGATATCAGAAGTATGCCACAAGCAGAGCCAAAAAGTATTTCCGTTGACGTCACATCAGTAAGTGAAATCATAATTTTTTATCATGGTGTTTTATCAGTTTATTTTGTTCATAGGGAATCGACTTTTTGACCGAGTTTCGAAAAATCAACGAGACTCCAAAAGACCTTTTTGCTCATCGTTCTAAATCAACCCAAAATGTCAAACCGACCCAACGGATGAGGGCACATGTTAGGTCACTTAAATCAAAATCGTTACCATCAAAAAATTCAATTCATTATGAATTAAACCGCCATAGCAAGAGTGTTGCATCGCTTGTTAAACTTCACCTTCATGTCGATCGAACTCGGCGTTCGCATAGTCGACCATCATCTGATCAGTCGCAACCGATTCCCAAAAAACCTCCTCGATATCCACCTCAAATAAGCAATGAAAACTCCAGGGAAAAAAATATTCACCAAAGAGATAAAATGCCCTTGCCGGCACCCCGAAAACGGACAAAAATAACGAGTAGATCTCCACATAATGGTGATGCCATTGAAAATGAAAATATCTACGAACTCATTGATGGTATTAAATCTTTTCATACATTTCATACGTCATCAATCAATTCACAAAGCTTTCATTATCGTATATAAGTTTATAGATACATGTAGTTTCATGCATAAATAAGTCACCCTCGGAGTCATCCTCATTGCACCATGTTACATATTTCATGTTACATATCACGGTTATCGTATGATATGCAGCATGTCACATGATGAGTACATCATCTAAAAAAATTTGTAACTTCTGTTTAAGATTCCTCTCGGCCAAGAAGCTCGAATCGAACAACTCACATTAAAAGACTTGGATGCCGCCCTGAAAGAGTTTAAAATTGATGACAATGCTGAAAAATCAGGCTTGGTTTCAACTTTTTCAATTGTGAGAAAAAATAGACAATTATTATACATTGAAATATTATTGAAACCTATTAAGAAGGCAATAGTGCTCCAAAGTTCCGTGCTGTCGAATTGAAAGTACCATCACTTGCTAAGGTTGAAGATGGAGAAATCTTTGATGACTTAGACGATGATTCTGATTTTCAAGTTGGAGCACGTGTAGCTTCAGCTGAAGTAACAGATAGGGTTCGGCAAAGTCAAATAATGGATCTGAATAAAAGTCATTAATCTGATTGGTTGTCCAATCAAAATTTCATTCAATTTGCCAAAACTGTAAATGCACCAATATTCTCACTGTTTATAAGTTCGATATATTCACTCAAGGCTAAATTAATTTGAATTCGCATAAATATATAATTGATTGTATATTTCATTTTTTTGTATCAGTATATAATTTGGCTGTGATTGTTATTCTTATGTCTAATGTCGTCGTCGACCTCTTCGGGCATTTCGTTTTCGTTTTGCTCCTCCACCTTGTCCGCATACCGGATCCTCCGGACGTTCATTACAAGCTTAAGTAATATTTCAAAAAAACTCTGGAACCTTCTTTTACTTACAAATTGAATTGGAATCTTCTCATTTGGATGTTTGAACACATCGACATTGATGATATAAATTCCCTTTTGCCTTATCTCATTATTATTTCTAAAAAGATATTTATGAATGGATATGGCCCATATCATATGGGTATTTTAAAATGAATTAAGTTTTTTCGAGTAATTAACTTACTTTTCAAAAAAGTAAGCGGTTTTTGTATTTTGTGGTTTCATATCACATGAATCAGAGCTAGGAAAACTCGTGAATTTTGTGTTTTCTTTTTTGAATAGAGTTTCGAGCTCATGATTATTTGAATTGGCTTCGCGGAATTTAGAAACATCGAATCCCTTCCGGCCCATCACCAAGAAGATACCAATTCTTTCATCAACATAACCAACATTCTTAGTAGCGTTATATTGTTCAATTGCTTAAAAAAAAGTTACATTCTGGACGTTAACGAGATTTCAAGAACCTTTTCCAACAGTCGAATAGATATAGTCAGTTGGGCCACTGTCGAAGAATTTGATTTTTTCGGAAATCGCAATTACTTTGTCGGTGCTAAATCCGTTGCCATTTTCATGTAACATAAGCGAATCACCATTTTGTTGGAAAATATTCATTGGACGAAGTCCATTTTGATTTTTCTCTCTTTCATACCAGTCAGCTGCGTTGGATGAAGTATCAATGTTAAGATATGATTCGAAATGGTTGATGAAAAGAAGACTTGGTAATATTTCATAAAACTTTCATGACATGGAACAGTTATGATGTCAGCTGATTAAACAAGAAAAATAATTTCTAAAAAATTGAACCGTGACTTTTGAAATTGAATCTAAAATAGTTCCTTCGGTTATTGTTTTTGTTGCTGATAGTATTATCGATAACATATGTATAGTCAAATGCTTGTGATATCGGACAAGTTAAACCAGTTTCCTTCTCAGCATTTGTAGTAAGCTTAGTTTCAAAGTTTTCTGATTGCATGTACTGTTTATAAAGAACGCTTTGATTTTGATACCCTTGGGACTCCCGAAAAATCAAGCCTACAGAATTTTGGAGGGTCACACATTAGAGTGGATTACCTGGTATTGAACTTGCACATATAAGAGTGGATCACTCGGTCTATCACTTGCACACATTAAAGTGGAAATCTTAACATGCACAATTATATAAAAGTGTTCCACACTTATCTGTGAAAGTTCTAGACCAGGCGTGGAATGTGTGCAAGGTCAATACCGGATGTTCCACTCTTATTTATTAAGACCACCCTATACCTCGAATATGGCTTTCACCCTTGAAAAATTGAGTTATCAATGTTCCTGAGCCAGTTTGCATCCATTCGTTCAATTTGAACAATATCATCAATGATGATATCATTATCATCACAAGCAATGTTTTCAGAACTCTTGCAAATGTTTTCAGAACTCTTCAAAACAAGTCTTTGAGTTGTTTTATAGAACAACACTTGGTCCATTCCAGTCATACACATCATCACATCTTGAGATCAAAAGGTGATTGAGTACTTAATATTTAATATTATATTTTGGTTTTTTTATATTTTGGCGATCACTACAAATTATTATTAACTACAAATAATTCATATGTAGATATTACCTTTTGCGTAATCAAACGGACTACGTTTTGCATTCGTAAAGTCATTTTGTTTAACGACACCCAAGCCAACCATTGATTTACGCATCTGCTTGCTACAAGTCTCATCAAAACATGGCTCAACGGACTGCTCCTTGTCTTTTGCTGGGAAATAGAATCTACTCAGTGTTAATGGTTCTTCAGCAGACGGAAATTCAAAACTGCCAAAAATTTTGTCGAATTTTGTTGCGTCTTTTTTATCGTTCAAAATGACAGAGAAGTCCAGAAATCTGTTCTCGCAGTTCCAGTTATTTCCAGTCGAAGGAAATAAAGTTTTGAATTGAAGAATCTGTGAATTTAATTCGTCTTCGAAACCAACTAACGAATTTTCATTATAAGCCCAAACTTCGACAACAGCAAAGTTATCATGGCCGAATTTCACACTTTCTTTCACTCGGTTATCACACGCCATCTGTCTCTCATCTGTGCATGATTCCGGTGATAATACAATCATAAGATATTCATTGTGGCAGGAATCGTTATCGGGAATCTTATCACAACCGCCCGGATTCACTCTTATTTCATCTATTGAGCAACCAACATTTCGTTTATTACCATCGATGATGTTTGAATTTGGGTTTTGCTTCTTAAAAATAATTTGATTTTAACAGTTGCGCTTTTTTGTCAGTTAACTGACAAAAGGGTCTAAATCGAAGATATCACCTACAAGATGGGGTCATAGGTAAAAAAC
>SCLD01097604.1:0-11154 GCA_004367895.1 Oikopleura longicauda | reverse complement strand
CTTAAATTTTACGGCGAATCATTTGGTGAAATAAAAAATTTTGCAAGTGAAATTTTTAACTTCCGATAAAACCGGAAATAGACCGGAAGTGACGTAATGCGATCGTGAAATTAAGAATTGAGCCTATTAAGAACACACATGTAATTTGTTAAGCTCTAAGGCTACTGATATCGCTGTTATTCTGGTCATGTCAGTTTACTGACAAAAAAAGTTCGCACATCAACTCAAAAAAAAGCGCAACTGATAAAATACTACTGAGATTTTAGTTCACCTTGATGCATTCATAAATGTGTTCTAGTCCATCATCGGCAACGAATTGTTTGTACACAATGGATTGTGTCGGTAATTGATAAGCTGCACATGGTTTTTGTGAAGTAGTCGATGGCGTAGATGTTAAACTTGTCGTGGTAGTGGTTGTAGTAGTTGTTGTAGTTATCGTTGTAGTTGTAGTCGTGATCGTGGTCGCTGTCGTGGTTGTTGTTTCTTCTTCAGTTGATGTATATGGTACCGATGTTGTTACTGTTGTTGGTGGTTCTGTTGGCTTGCCAGGTAAATTCATACATTTAAAAGTTTCATTTTCATCATTGATAATTTGAACAAATTGTGACAAATCTCGCTGATCAAATACCTTGTTCCAGCTATTTAGAATAATCTTGTGTTCTGAAGGTTTGTTTATGATAATACCATCGAGATTTGAGGACGGATCGCTTGTTGTAAATAGGAAATATTCATAGAGCGGATTTGCTTGGCGATTTTGTACCTAAAACCATTTTATTTGATGATACTTTTAAATTCTTCACTAACCATTGTTTTGGAAGGTCTATCAGCAAAAACCATAATGACTGGTTTATTTCTTGGATTTTCAACACCTCCGACTTCCAATTGTGCTTTGTTTGCATAATCAAGAGCTGCATCCATTTCGATCGTAAAAGCCCCTTGTTTACGAATCTCGTCTTCCAAAAAGCCATCATTTATCATATCACTAGACATGACAGTCAACGCTAATGTTAATAAATCAGTGATTGAAAACTTACGTGAATTCGAATAAGTCGAGCCATGGGTTGACCTTGTAGAATCCGTCGGGATCAATAGCTGGACCCCTGGTTGAGTGTGAAGCAAATATAAGTCGAACCCGTGAAAAGTGTGTCAATGGATCATAATGACGACTGAAATATGCAGTATTACAAACAATACAGTGAGTTGCTTCAATTTCGAACTCGCATATAGCCTATATCAGGTGTCCCACTCTAAGAAGTGACCCACCCCTATAGCATGCGGCACATGTTACATGTGACATGTATTGATATTTGGTAAAATAGAGTAAACATACCTCAACATGTCACGAATGGCAAATTTCACACCGCTCAATGCTTTGGAATTTCTTTTCAAAGAAGCATCAACGATAAAGATTAAGTCGATACAGTTACGACCTTAATAACTTATATAACAAAAACGTATTGAAAATAAATTAAAAACCTTTGACAACTGAAACAAATCCAGGTGTTGTTGTTGGTGCTGTTGTGGTTGTAGTTTTTGTGGTTGTAGTTGTTGTGGTTGTAGTTGTTGTGGTTGTAGTTGTTATGGTCGTTGTGGTTGTAGTTCTAGTCGTGGTCGTAGTCTCAGCTGTCGTTGTGGTTGTCGTGGTAGTCGTTGTAGCCTTCTCTGTTGTTTCTGGTATCGTTTGACATTGTCCCGAGAATTTATTCATTATTCCAATTGATGTATCGACATTTCGTTCTTGTTTTTGCCAGAGCTGAATTATAAGTTGGATAAAATTCAAACTTTCGCTTAAATTTCAGTTGAGAACAAAAAAACATTTTGAATGCTAACCGATTCAACGTAGAGATATTCTGAAACTGGCTTTGATACAATTTCATTGATTTCACTTGTCTGAGCATTGGTAAAAACAAATATATTTGTATAATATGGAACAAATGAAGTCTGTCGGGTAAATCTTGAGGGATTTTGGCGCTTCCATCGCGTTTCATAATTATAATTCTCATGAACAAACATTTTGATAAACGGCACATTCATATAACGTTGATTCGTATTGTCATAACCGGCTTTCTAGAATATAACATCATTTCATGCCTAATATCTAAAAAAAAATTACTTGGAGCATTTCATGAGCAACTCGTAAGTCATTGTGATAATTGCTATCCGAACCAATTGTATTTCTGACAGAATTTCTTGCCGAATCAATATTCGGCTTGAGCTGTTCAACAAAATTTTGAATCGGGGTCAAATTAATGAGTGGTTCATCAAAACCACTGAGAATAAGACCGGCTCGACAATTTTTTGAATTATGGAATTTGGTCGAGTCCAATTCAATCAACTCAGCTTGTTCGACATTTGAAAAATCAGAGATGTAAATGACGTCCGCGCATAGGTCGTCCACCGGTTCTATTGGCTCCGGTACTTCTGGTATTTCTAAAAAAAATTAAATGAATACGGCTCCTGCAAAATGTTACAGAATTGTAATGGCAACACGCAAGTCAAGCATCAGAAACGACTGAAACAAATATTCTAGGATTGATTGAAAAATTGAATAATATTTTATGGTGCTTGATTTGGAACATGTGCAATATACAACCCTTGTAATGTACAGATTCAAATATCTGAATGTAATTTGACTTAGCCTAGACTTAGACTGATTACATCTGTACCGGCAGTCTTATTTTCAAAGGTCTGGCAACCGTTAGATGAACTCAAATTGATTTTATGTGTTTTCAACTTACCAGAGCATGAAATAACGACGTGATAATTTTGATTTTGAGTATAGCCAAAGCTAGTACCAGGAAATCGAAGCCAATTACTATTCTTTTTCTTTGGACAGCAAAGGTCTTGATCTGCTGGATGAACGTCCTGGGCCTATCATTCAACGGTTAGATACTGAAATTAACTTTACAGTATGCACATGATTTCAAACCTGTTCGGAATTGAGTTTCCAGCCGTATTCTGTTACTCGGAGAAGGTCACCATATTCGCTTGAATATGAAAAACATCCAACACTATTTGGATTTTCACTTTGTGAGAATTGTTTGACGGATACTATGGAACCATTTGGTCTTTGAACCGTTGCGTCTAAATGAGGTTATGATTATTTATAATTACGACAAAAATTATAATTTCGTACCTATTTTTTTGCAGCAAAGTAGATCATTGACGGTTTCGGCCTGATTTGTCCGCTTAACAAAATCCGAATACCCGTCCATATTGCCCTCGAAATGAAAAATATCTGATCTGTCCGGATTTAAACATCTTTTGAGCGATTAACCTTATTTTAACCGTGAAAATAGACCAATTCGTTCTTTGAGTACCGTCATGCGGGCGATTGACCTCTTGTATTCTTATGACCGACTTACGTCAATTTTTATGTACTCAAGAAGTGAATATAAAATCGTTTTTCTTCTGTTGTTACACTACCACTTTAAAGATTTGTTTGATCATGACCAAACGGCATGCCATAAATAAAACTGAGTATCAGTCTTATTTAGACTATGATATTTATCAGTAATATTATCAAGACTAAGGTATACCACCATTTGTATTGTCAGATAAAAATTTGTATTTTTGAGGAATTATATAAGTATGAGTTGTAAACTCAAAAATAAGTTTTATGACCAAAGCCATTACCAGAGAGCATGTCAATCTGGTCAGCTGATCGTGACAAAAACTTAAGATATAAAACAATCTGGACAGCACATGATCCTCAACGGCGGCGACAAAGATCGACTTTCCGACTGCTTAAAAGCTGGCATTCGTAACCTTTATTTGTCAAAAATAACAAAAAAATGGAAAGATTTATGCAAGAGCTCATGGTTGTCACTATTCATACCAGAGAAAGCCAGACTACAAGTACAATTGCTTTATCAACAGTAAGTCGGCCATTTTCATGTTATATTCCTGAGTCAGGAATCCTGAGGATAAAAATTTCAACCGTCACTTATTTCACCACTTTTTAAGCTTCCTGAATTCCAGCCAGAAGAAGCTGATCCACTAAAAATGCTCGACGCTTGGCGAAACCGAGCCGAATGGTACGAATACTCCTCAGGACGCTAAGTCTAACTGTATCAGAAGCCCCAGTTGTCAATACTCTAATATTGACAATTTCGTTAAGGGTTGAAAAATCATATGCTGCATATGATAAAAAAACTTCCTAGAATCAAGACTGTAATCATCTCCTCCATATTTCCTATGCGAACCAGCTTTTACCAAGACTAAATGTCTGGGATGAAATCGAACTGGTATCTGATTAATTCAAACGGTTAACGCTTGAATGGATAGCTTCGGTTTCAAATCTATGTTAATCTTGGTCATTGCTAAAGTCGACGAAGAAAAAGATATTTGGAATTGCTAGAAATATTGAAGTCGATGACGATTTCACGGTATATGAATCATAATATAATCATATAATATTATGTACGGTAAATCATATACCATATCAATTTTAGCTTATACTGAAAATCGTTTTTTGTCAATTTCGAACCCCGAGTTAAATGCAAAATCTTGATTTGAATTCAAATTGTTAAGATTTGGGTGGGATTTTGTTTTCAATTCTGGGGCAATTTTCCGAATCTCTTTTTTCAATTTCTAAACTTTTTTTCCTTTGATTCATAGCCTAAAAACCAAAAGACGAAAAGACAGTTTCGAGTCGAAACTTTTGACAAAAGTTAAAATGCCTTGTAATAACTGTTGGATATTGAAATAAAATTAATCGATCCTTTTCTCATTTTGAATAATTGAGTCGAATTTTCTTTCTTGTTTCATTCCAGCTCTGGTTGATGAATCTTATTGTCAAAATTATTATGTGTTATTTTAGCTTCGGAGACTTATTTGAGATTTTTATCAAAATCAACAATCATTTTTTCAATTGATGTACCCTCACTCTATTTATCATATTTGTGAAATGTGTTCAAAATGCTAACCTGGTGAAGTTCCAAAAACGTAACGCTTGGGATAAATATTCTTCAATCTTCCAAAAGTTTCGCAAACAGTTCTTTCTGGAAGTTGATTTTGTACATTTGGAGTTTGCTCCTGTGGCAACGGCCATGGGTCATCATCAAACTTGGATGCGTCTGTAATTATCACTAACCAGTTTTCATTTTTATCGTTTAGCCAGCCATCGTTATTACTCCACCAATTATTTGAATCCTTCTTTTCGACAAAATTAACCAAATCAGTTAATGTTGTATAGAAAAATGTTGACCCAGAGATTCCGATTCGTGGTTGACCTTTGTTGACCTCCCAATCTTCCCATTCCTGATTTCTAAGATCTGCCAATTCGACTTGTTCTCCAAAAGATTCATTTGCGCTATACGATGGAATTTTAACAATTTCAATTAGATCGCCCTTCAATTTTGCTTTGCCTCCTTTGTTTCTATACTGAGCCGCAGTCTGTTTGAGAATAGGTGTTCTTATTCTACTGCTGAATTTTGCTACAATTACCATTGAATCATTATTTGGGTCTCTAAAATCGTCATTTGCCCAAGTTTCAACGATTTCAGCCACAGCTTCAATGATTTTGTTATAATTCTCAAGACCAAGTGATGTTACCGAATCGGAATTGTCAAAAAATATTGTCAAATCTTTGGAACCAATGGTAACAGGACATTGACAGTTTGGTGAAATCGTTGGTGGTGTAGTGGTAGGTGGTGTAGTAGTCGGTGTAGTTATTGGTGTCGTTGATGGTGGGATTGTTGGTGGTTCGGTTCCATCACAATAGTCACACTCACAAAATGATTTTCCATGATTACCAAGACCAATCATTCTGGAGCCAATAGAATTGATTGCTTGATGCACATAGTTATCGGAATTCGTATTCATGACACTAAAAGTATTGAAAAGCCTCGTCTTAATATCGGATTTTATTTCAACTTCGTCGATTAGTCTGCCATATGCAGTGATCATATCTTTGCCTTTGACACCTGGAGAGCCAGTTGGTCCAATCGAACCACAGTCGCCAGGTTGACCAGGAAGACCTTTTTGACCTAGGGCTCCGGGTGAACCAATTGAACCAGCGTCACCTGGTAATCCAACATCACCTTGTGAACCGGTGGGACCTTGAGTATAGTTTGGATCACCCATTGGTCCAACTGATCCGTCTGGTCCATCATCACCAGGCTCTCCAGGTCTACCAGGTCGTCCGTAGGATCCAGATGGCCCGGGTAAACCTTTGATTCCAGGAGGTCCTTGCAGTCCAGGATTGCCCTGGCGACCTCGCGATCCAGGTGATCCAGTTGTTCCTGGTAGTCCTGAGACACCTGGTGGTCCGGGGTTTCCAGGGTGTCCGGACTGACCATTATCGCCATCTTCTGGTAGATTCATTTCAGAACAAATTCGTCCACGGGCTGTACACGCGCATGCTTGCATGGGTGATTCTTCTGGTGGGAAACATTCTGCTGTTCCTCGGATATCATCAGCCATTGAATTTATAAAATTAATTGCGAATCTGGAAATATCATTTTCGGACATACTATCAAGGACTAAATTCGTTGACGGCAATTGCAGTGATTCTCACGTTATCACGATCGCGATTGTTGTTGTCGCGATTTTGACGAAATTGTGTCATTATGATATCACTGAGGGTATCTAACCCACGTTTGGACCATTGACCAGATCCATATCGATAATTAGCCTCATTCTGTGCATTTGTTACGATTAACAGATTTCGACTTAAAATGGAAGTTGAGTATTATTTCAATGAATAGTTAATTTACCTTTTCAAACTTCTCGAATCAAAGTTTAATCCAATTTCGATTAATGAGTTGCTAAAGTCGGTTGCTTTTGCAATGGCTCTGGAAGCAATCAGCTGATTGATATCATCCAGTACACTTGTAAGCTTGGCTCTCATTACTTCTGGTTTTCTATTTTTGCCAAACGAAAAATCACTAAATTTCATGTTCAACCCCTGTTTGTTTGGTTAGTTAACAATGATTTGCTAATGCCGCGTTTTCCTTGAAGCCAACCAAATTGAAATTAATACAAATTGATTTTACTTGATGATTAACATCCGTTAATACATATTACAGTCTATTTGTACGGCTAAGTAGCTTGTAAAATCGGAAGAACATGTCCCTAAGAGGTACTGTGGTGACCAAAGAGTCATGTATACCATGATGAAAGCCAATTAAACTTACTCGAAATTCATTATCAACCTTTAATAAATATAATCACTCTCACTGTTGAAACTATCATGCAACCAGCTGCTTGATTCTGTTTCGTGTTGGAGTTTTTAAATAGCCTACGACATAATTTCATCAGAAAATTTTGGTCTTCTTAGTCTATATATGAGAAAATGAGCTGAAAATTAATTAGTTTTAGATTTAGTAACCCCAAAATGAGCTACAACGCTTTAGATAGAGCTTATCGTCTAGTTCATCCCACTTGTTATCCAGTTGTTGACATCCAATCTGATCATTTAATCTCTTTTAAATGCTCTTTGAAACTGTTTAAAACTGTTTTTACGCATTGCTAGAATTTAGATTTTTTTTATATTTATTCCTGTATGAGATTTTGACTTTCAATTTGATCAATTAGTTTCTCCACCATCATTTGTGGCTATTTAGAGGCTCAAAGGTACGAAAAATTAAAAGTTATGGAAAAATTAAATTTGAAAAATTGGATTTTGGTTTGGTCATGAAGTTTAATTAGACGCTTGGTTGAGATTGTTCCAAAAAGCGAACACATGCCCTGCCCCCTATATTCAAGTATTTGACTCAAATAATTTGAGCCGATTACTTTCCAGTTGCATATTCATCAAAATTCATACATCCCATATCAAGAGCAATGATAAGATCGACATAACAAATCTCATAAGTGGGTGTGTAAGGTACGGGAACTTCAATTGGTGGGACTGTATATGCTGCAACACCTGGTGGAGGTTTTGATCCACATTGTTCGACAGGAAATTCGTTTCGAATCGAATTCAGGAATATTTGAACCATATTATTAATATCACTTTGCCAATTTTTACCGAGAAAAACTGGACATTTTCGATACTGATCGGTTCCATCTTGACGACAAATCTAAAATTAACTTAAAATTAACTGCTCGTATGAAATTCAGTTTTTTGGAAATTTTCGATGGGAACAAACCTGTGTATTATACAAGTTACTATAAAACTCTTTTCTGATAAGTTGATCTTGTAAAGCACATTGGACACCAGCCGCAACGGCCCTTTTATAAGCTGGTTCATATTTTGTTAAACCAGAGTTTGTATAGGTGGCGCCACGATCCAAAACAAACATGACCGAATCTTTTCGCTTTCGACTTTTCTCTGCACACTTTTTATAGTTATGAAAATTTTTACTGTTAGTCGGGTATTTTTAGTCGAAAACGAGTTTTTTCATTTATTAAACTGTCCTTTGAAAGTTCTCGGTTATAGATTCCAACTTGACGTCCTTGAATGTTAACTTTGAGTCTGTCTTGAACAGTCACAACATATGTTAACTGTGGTCCACTTATGGTTTCAATTGCTTTTAAAAATCACCAACTATTTTCTTAATATACCACACCGGTATTTCAGCTGTATAGTTTAAGAATGGTCATTTTGAATGGTGACTTGTTCCTTCTTCAAGTGTTAAAAATGCAGAAAAGAAATTCTCGGTACCAGATCGAGAAGTCATATCTTCAATATCTTTTGATGAATCTTTATGCGGTTAGAATTGTCAGTCGAACTACATCCATGAATCATAGTATGAATTATAAACGATAATTATTCTAACTAACAGTTTCCTTTTGATAATTTGAGTGATTTCCAAACAATATATTGATTTGAGTTTCTTTCTTTTCGAACATTTCTAATTTCAATTATAAAATCTTCATTCACCTGAAAGAATGGTTTTATGGTTTCATGTCCATAACTGTGGGAATTTACTCAATTCTAGAGTGGATAGCAAGTCAATTGATTAAAAGTTACTTAACTATTTTACGTTACCTGGTCATACAGCTGGTCTAGAAAGTGAGCGAATACATCAAAGTGTTCCAAGGTTCCGATTCCAAAATCATCTTCGATCCATAACAAATAAAAAACAATACGTTTGTTCAGACATTGTACCGGGTTGGAGTCCCTTTCACCAGGGACACCGATTTCAGGATAAGTGGTATCACATGTGCAAATGATTTGAGGATCAGCTAGAATGACTGATTTGAAATTAGCACTCTGTTAAATCAGTTGCGAAAGTGGGAAAACATTGAAAATACAACATTGGTATCATCAATGTTGATACTGCCAATACATTAGACACACCCAACATGACACCCGTTTTGGTGAACGTTGTAATGAATCATGTGAGCTGAGCCAGAGTTTCATGAACAGTCGAGATTGGGACCTTAAGTGAAAGTGGACAGATCATAACTCAGTAATATTTTTTGGCCAAAAAGATGCTAATGCCTCACAAAATTTAATAATTTCATCTTGGTTATTTAGATGGAATCTTTCATCGGTTGATATTTTGGCAATTTACTGTTGGTCTGCGGTTGCAAAATGTTATAAAATCTAGAAGATGTTCAAAATGCGAACTTCCGATATGTTTTGTATACACTTGCCCCTTGCATCACGACACAGGGCCCCTGGGGTACAGGCGTTTAATTTCCCAGACGTGGACAGATTTTCGTCGTTCACCATAAGCTCAATAAAATGACCAGTTAAAGTTAATGTAACACACCTAGTATTTATCAGATCATCACTGAACATCAATACACCCGCGATCGACAAAATTGCCAATTATCTTATTTTTACAACAAGTCTGTTAAGTCACCAACTAACCAACTTTATGACGGACTCCCCAGTTACTTGGAAACCAAAATCTCGATTTGGTAACCCAAAAGCATCTTAGATTCTTAGCAACTTAGAATAACGTTCTAGAACGCGTTCTATTCACAGTAAAACTCAGATAATGACAATGCCAGGAAGTATATTTAAATATCCCTAATCGATGGATCCTTTTGGTGGAACACGTTTCGAATGATTAAAAGTCCTACATAATAAAAGTGCCCGGAAATATCGAAATGAGATCATTTCAAGTACAAAATTTCGACTACCGTTTCGAACATGAAAACTCTTCACTACGAGATCTCTTGCTGTGTTTCTAAGATGTTGAGAAACCGTTTTAGAATTAATTTTCCGAATACTCAAAGTAAAATCCTTATAAATCATTCCAAAATCCGTTTTAAAATATGTTGGACCAGCTTTATAGATCTTACTAGCCTCCTAGAAGAGGTTTCAAAATATGTTTCTTGTTACATGTGACCTATTTTCAGTAACCCGTTCCACTTATTTTCTTATTAGTGCAAATTATTATAACTGAGTAGTGAATGTAATGTTTTGCGGCAAAACCGATTGGTTCGATCCAAAAACATACATGTTAACATTTGAACTTCGCAACTCAATTCCTGTAATGAATACTGTGCATGAACAATTGCAACGAATAGCGACCAGATAAACGTGGTTATCCTCATCGCGATCACGACAAAGGTTTTAAGCTTGGTTGCGACCCGATTTTCAAGTGATAGTTTCTCTTATAATAGGTCAGTGTACACTGTGAGATCATTCAATGGGCACTGATGCATTTACAAAAGCACTGTTTGCATGCGGCGACGGCCTTGAGTAACCAAATAAAACCAAAGGATAGTACCGGATCATGTGTAACTTTTTGGCTTTTTGGCATTTTGGCGCATTTTTGTAAACATAAATTAAGATAGGAGGTAAATAATTACATTGAAAACAAATATAATATTAACAGTTGCGCTTTGTTTTAGTCTATGCGCGAACTTTTTTTTGTCAGTAAACTGGCATGGCCAGAATAACAGCGATATCAGTAGCATTAGAACTAAACCAATTACTTATATATATTCTTAATAGTCTCAATACTAAATGTAACGATTGCATTACGTCACTTCCGGTCTATTTCCGGTTTTATCACTTCCAAAATTTTTATTTCACCAAATGATTCGTCGTGAAATTTTAGGGGGAGTCCCTTGGAGCGTTTTTTTACCTATGACCCCATCTTGTGGGTGATATCTTCGATTTAGACCCTTTTGTCAGTTAACTGACAAAAAAAAGCGCAACTGTTAACAATACTGGACATCACTTAGTAAACATTATTATTGGAGTGATTATTCTCTTTGGAATTTCAAATTATTTTCGGACAT
>SCLD01097593.1:0-11156 GCA_004367895.1 Oikopleura longicauda | reverse complement strand
ATGAATTTCAGAAATATTTCTGAAAAATTGGACAAGACTTTGAACGATATGATGTCAATGGCCTAATTTTCGAATTTTTTGTGTCTTCAAACGACTTCCAGTATTCAATTTACCTCTAAGAACCATTTGATATGGGTCTCTCAACTCTTTATGTGTTACTTTTTATGCATTCTTTGCACGAAATTTCCCGTTCACCAGTGCACAAAAGACCAAAAATGTCTTTTTTTGGAGTTTTGAGCCGTTTGAACGAAAGTGACTTTTTTATTTCACAGTAACTGTGCCTCTTGAGCATTACAAAGGTAACTGTTTAGTGAATACAGCATGTCATTATTGTTAAAATTTTTTTCTCATATTGATAAAAACATATGCTCGAATCCAGACCAGATTTTTATGCTGAAAACGTTAAAAAAAAATCCTTTTTGCGATAATTCACACCTACGTGCTCGCCCACGCAGGCTGACCTAAAAGATGACCTAAAAGATGACCTAAAAGATGGCCTAATTTTTTGGAAATTCGACAATTAAAACTTTTTATCGGAGTCTGGGACCCTTATTATCAGACTCTGGGTTTCGCCAAAGTCCCTTGCATGAAAGTGTTAGAACCATCACTTCAGCCAAAATTGACCGATTTCTCGCGCAAAGTTGCTAATCTACATTTCAGATGAGTCACTATTCTCAATCAAAAGTGGCCAATCTTTACAAAAATAAATTTTATCACGTGATCCGATCGTAAAATTTCAGCCGATTCGGAGTTTGAAACAATTTCCAAAGAAAAATGTTCTATAAATACCCTAGTATTTTTTATACTCCAGATGTAATGCTATTACGTGTCGGCAAAAATAAAGATTTATTTATGGTTATTAGGCGTGATTTCATACTAAGAGTACTCAACTCAGAAAAAAAGTACGTCCAGGTGATAGAGTCGATTTATTTACAAAATATGAAGAACTTGATTTTTGAAAATTCTGGAACTTTCAATTTTTTTTTTAATTTGGTGCCTGAGATTTTGCCAATCCCTCCAAAGCAGATGATCCAACTTGGGGTAATGATGGATTTGATCGACGATTACTAAATCAAATGTTAAAACGGGCCCATTTTAAGGGATCAAGTTCAAAGTGAATGGTGCTCAGCGAAAGTGCACGGGTGGCTAAATTGAACGGACCAATTAACTAAAACTGGATTGTCGAAAAAATGAAAATGGAACGTCTTTTCGAATGAAAGTAGACGGTCGAAATGTGACAACTGGTCGACCGTTCAATTTAGCCGGATCGTTTTCTGTGGACCATCGTTTGCTCCAAAATAAGCCTACCTATGCCATGTTGGAGCTAATACAAAATCAGCTACTTCTGGATGTCGTGATCTAAGATGTGATTTCCATAAATCTTTTCGTCCATACTTTTTGTGACAAACTGGACATCGAAATCGTCGAAGTTCTGGATAATGTTTTGGCAAATGAACAATTATATTTGATCTGTATGGGGTTGAATATCCACAGACTGAGCACAAATATTTTTTCACAGATTCAGACCAAATATATTTATCACGGAAAACAGCTTCACCTTCGCGGGGCTAAAAATATAACGTTATTCAGATACTTTATAACTTATAAATTATAAGAGTGCATCAATGAAATTAGTTCTGAACAGTTGTTGGGACATGTACCAGTGCATCACCAAGTTCCGTATTTACCCGGGCACTTGGAGATGGATTTCCTCTATGGAGACGATTTTGATTTCTGAGAATAGCTTCAATGTTATTTGAAACATGTGGCACTGCTCCTTGGCCACCTGGTGGGGATAATGGATTTGACAGTGATGGGTTCGGAAGTCCTTGAAGTCCTGTCAATGGTGAATTTCCCTAAAAAATAGTTTAAAAATGCAATGTTTTTTGTATTAAAGTTGAGCCGTAAAAGAGACAAAAACAAATACTCACGTGACCAAATGGGAATAAATGTGCGGATAATGGGTTTTGAATCGGTTGTCTGAATGCTGGATGAATCATTCTTTTTTGTTCTTCGTCGAGCTTTTGTCTTTGAATGGCTGCTTGAAGAATTTGATTTTGCAGCCCAGCAAAAAGATTTGGTGTGCTTGCCGCGGCAGACTGTTGCAAAAAATTGCGAAATTGTGGACGCATTTGATTGAGTTGTCCAAGTCCGGGCAGCCCTGGAAAACCTTGAGCTGGAGACTGATTTTGAAGCCCTTCTGGATTTGCATTTTCAATTATTTCTGCGGCGTCTTCAGATTTGACTTCTTCATTCGGATCGACGTCATCTGCTTCGGAACTTTTTGGACTTTTTTGAATTTCAGCCGATTCCTCAATGGAGCGGTCCTGCTGTACGGTCTGTCCAGACAGTCCGCTGAGTCCTAGCGGTTTAGGTTCTTCTTTTGGTGAGCTAGAGTTGATCGAGTTTAAACCAGAATCTGTTTCGGACAGTTTCTGGACTTTAACAGGGGTGACTGGGGCAATTGAGGAATGGTCATCGTCATCCAAACATCTTTTTTGAGAAAAGTTATTGCGATCATGATCACAACCCGTTTCGCAATTTGTTTTTATTTCAGATTCCTCACAACAATTTCCCGGGTCCACATTTTCTCGCTTTTGATTTAAGATGAATTCTAAGAGAGCTGGATTCTGAGTTATAAATTTTCTTTCTTCGGAAGTCAAATTTTTCATTTTCTTGGAATTTTCATCGGATATATCAGTAGGCCAGAAAAGTGTTAATCGTACGCCAATTGGATTGGATGTTACAGACCATAGTGCTTGAGATTTTATTTCAGTTTCTGCAATTTTTGATAGCGCTTCAGCAGGTATAAAATCGCTGGCCTAAAAATAAATTTAAAAATTGATTGATTAAAAAATGGCCAAATTCACTTGGAAATGACCAAATTTGGGTCAAAACGACCGATGAATGATTATTGAAACGATAAAATGGGTATAAATAAAGTAAACCAGTCGAAATGATTTCTGTTAAAACTTCAGAGTGATCAAAGCGAAAAAAATGATCCATGAAAATCGGGGATCAAAACTGTGCGTGGGCAGCATAAAAGTCAAAAAGAATATTTCCGTGATTTTCTGATTCTGGTCTGTGTCGAATTTTACGAAGTGTTCTTATTTATTTCTATTTTCACCTCAGCTGGATATTTCGCGCGCGCGGCGCTTAGCTCATTCAAGAGCATCCCATTAGTTGAATATATACGACTTCGGATATCTCAAACATCATGTCAATTCATGAAAATTCGAGAAAATTCGTCAAAAAATTCGTCAAATCGTAAAAAATTTCCACTTTGCAGTGCTGTTATTTGTAGCGAATTTGACCAAGTGTCCTATACCAAAAATCATAGCTAGGTAAAATCACGTGATTATATTTATATCTAGAGCCATTTGCTGAATAACAACAAAGTGGAATACAAAGTGAGGTGTGATAACTAGAAATCAGAGTACCAAACATTCGTGTATATTCGAGATTTATTTTTAGATCAAAATATTTCTAGAACAAGTTTTATCCACATTTTAGGCCGATTTTGTGTTTTTGACATGAACAATTTGGAATCGTATGCAAGTTGATTTTTGTTTAAAACTGAAAAGTCAACTTATTAATAATCGACTTATTCTATATGTATGACTTTGAATCCCATAAAGTCAACTGTATTGATTTTTTATAAAACTGGTCAAGTTGAATTGACTTGCGCCGCCAAAGATAAAAAGATTACGATTTTTTGAACAATTCTATTCCTGATTTTCGGCAAACTAGGGTATTGAAAAGTTTTTATTTAGGATTGTTATCCTGGGAACGAGTAGATCTTTGTCTTGGAATTTTGAAAGATACAAGTTCTATTGCCGCTAATCCGAATTCTCGTCCGAATCCTTCTTGGCATGATCCACTACGGAATTAATCAAATATTCCAATTCCAAACTGATCGAATTCGGATCTTGGACGCGGTAAAAACGGTTTGGACGCGGTAAATAACGATCGCGGTTCGAAGCCGATTAGGTCTCTAGTTGATCTTCTTTAAATTTTTTGTATTTTTTTTGTGATTCTCTAGATCAATTGGAAAAGAATTTCTAGAATGTATGCCTCAAAAATTTGTCAGTCCGCACACTCTGGGTCAGTCCGGCGAGGGGTCGGCGGGGGAGGAAGTCTGGCGGAAATGGATTCTGCACCACAAATATTCCCAAAATACAAATACAAATACGTATTAAATTATTTTAATTAAATAATTAGTACTTTTTTCCGTATAATAAAATTGAAAAAAGTCTGAATCGTGGCGCTAAAGAGCAGTGTATACTCTGAAGTATACGTGTATACTTTCGAATATCCTCCAATCAAATCTCTAGAAAGTAAAAGTGTCCTGGAATACCATCATCCTCCTCTCCCCAAAACAAAAATTTTGAATTTAATCCGATGAAAATTTGTTATGGGAAGTAAATATGAATATCTTGATACTAAAATACACATTGATAAAAAAAATGGTGGGAAGGGTTTCATTATAAACTTACGTTTTCCTGAAGTGTCGTCATCGTTATGTAACTCTTTTCTTGACAATTTTATCGGGTACTTTTCGTCGGATACTTTGAGATTACTTTTTTTTCAGGATTTCATAAAATTAAGGTACAGTTGGTGGATTTCTCTATTATCAGATGTCACACTATGGATTTCGAGCTTGGTGGAGGAGCTTCATCGTGTTGGAGGAGGAGAAGGTTTGGTGTTGGAGGAGAACAACACCACCCAAAAAGTACCAAATAGTGGCGCCACACAACCAAGCATCTGTATACGTTCTAGATGTATTAAGATACAAGGTACTCAACACTTTCAGTGAGCTTGTGAATCACAAATTATGATTCATAAGTTATGACGTCATAAGCGATGATGTCATCAATTTAAACAAAAATAAGGCAACTTCAATATTATTATAAAATATAAAGTGTTTATTGTTTATTAACCTGCTTATTACATGTCATTATAATCTCGGAATGTTGTGAGTCATGAATTATGAGTCACCAGATCAGAGTGCTTGAATATGTCGCTTGATTTAGACTTTCTAATTCTGACTTGATTGCTTCGAGTTCATTTGGCGCATTACAGATTTTCATCATAATTTGAAGCCTGGAACCTTTGAATTTTTGATTATTCATAGGCCGTGCTCCAAATTGTCTGATAAAGTTCTCGCATCGCCCTTGGCGTTTGAGTGCGCGAAGCGTCGAAATAAAATCTGAAACAGAAAATAGACGAGTTTCAGTATAGAAGGTTTAAGATACAACATTATCAAGTTAGGCATGAATAATCAAATTCCGATCTCGAAAGTCTTACGTTTGGCCATCTATACTGATAATAGTCTCAGCACCAAACTAACCTCGTGTTGCGATTGCGACTGTTGCGATAATAGCGATCAAAAGCACTTTTATAAACATTCTGAAATCGATAAATTTTTGAAAGTTTTTTAGCTGAATTTTTGTTTGAAATTTCAATTTTGAATAATAACTAAAGGTGTGTATTTTGGGCAATTTTTGAGTTCGTAATTCTTTGAGTTTGATTTGGTGATCTTTTGACAGGGTTCGTGTATTTTCACGCCCAAAAATGTCATTTAAACAATATCAAAGAATTCTAAATTCATTATACAATGTCAACCCGTGGTGTCAAATCTAGAATAGTTTCTGCATGTCATATCTTTGATCAAATACATTTTAGTCGCATCGGTCCCTTTTAAGTGGCAACTAATTGTAATATTCGTAAATAAGAGAAAATACCCGAATATCAGAGTTGATCGGACCAGGACACAAATTTTTGTGGACCTCACCGGTACGTGTGTATGTCCGAATCCGCCCATATATTGGCAAACAGACACTAATCTTGGGCACGGACTTAGACTCGGACATAATTCTATCAATCATGTTAGTGCTAAAATGTTCCAGAATTTCATGGATGCAGATTTAATGGGTGCAGAAGTTTGACACGTTTTCAGGTGGTAAACATTTGGATAAATTTTTCATGAATCGATTTGATTAATGCCCGAAAATTTGGCAATAAGAGTCCGCGATTTTTCAATATCTTTTTTTTCACTAGAGAAACTTTTGTAAGTATGATTAGGAACATATGAAGAGCTTAAAAATGTTGAAATGATTAGTGTACCGGAATTGTTTGTTGTTCGTTTTACGACTTAGTGTTATTTTACGTTTATTTTACGAAAAATGATTTAATCCGAATTAATCCGAATGATTTTACGCTTTTTGTATGTTTGTGTTTCTGTATCCCTCATCAACCAAAATCTGAGAATAACTAATACTTCTAAACTAAGAAATTTTTCAAAATTCCAAACTTTGGAAATGTTTCAAAAATCAAATTTTAAGCTATCATTAATCAAAGTTGACTGTTCAAGGGACGTAAGTGCACCGTTCTTAAAATAAAGAGCCCAGTGAAAAAGGACGAACTGTTAAAAAAAGGGTGCCCTGTTCAAAAGTGGGCGGTCTTTAGATCAATTTGACATACGGTAGGTCACAAACCTATTAAGCAAACCTTGGCCCCATATGTGCCATATAATAACACGGTATAAAATGAAAGCTTTATAAGAAAAAACTTTGATGGTTAGTGAGAGTTTGACAAGGTGTAAAAAAGGGATTTCGAAATTAAAATGTTGACCGCGAAATACTGCTCTGAAGACAGAATCTGAAACAGGTGTAAAAATTAATGACCATTAACAATATACACCAAGGTATATAATATAACATTGTAATTTTGACCGCAGAAAACTCAGAAATTCGCGGCATTTTAACAGCCACGCATTTCCATACCGCTCGCCATGCTAAACTCTCCTCTGGGCCTCATCGAACCACATTGAAACTATGAAGCGTCCAATATAGATTTTTTACTTTTTCGCCATTTTCAGACTTCTCTATATTTTTTCATGAGTCTGATGAAACTTTGATACTAGATTAGTGACCAAAATAAGTGCATCGATGTCTGCTTATTCATTGTCAGATAAAAGTTTAATCCAACTAGATTTTCAAATAGAATCTCAAATGATCGAGTAGAAAAAGAACAGTTCAGGATGAATGGAGGCATTACTAAGGGTACCATCCTCGGCGGAATTTTCACACATTGTAGCGATTGTGAGGTTAATTTTTGGCACTCATAAGCAACTTTGAGTCTGTAACGAGGCTCAAAGAAAAGTCATCAAAATCATAAATCATGGGTGCAGAATGCGCTGAGGTTGATACCCGTAAAAGTTTTCTACCGTGCATATTGAGTAAAACAGAGGTGTTATATTCTCTGTAGTCTACAGCGTCTCTGGAGTCTACGGCAATTTGACCTTCCACTTTTAGGGCCGTCCATTTTCCGAACTCTCGGCGTTCAAAAAAGTCAACTCTAAAATATTCGTTTTTTTTTCAATTTCATGACCGAATGTATTAGGTTTATGACCTACTTATTCCCTTACTTTTCAATTCTTATAGTTTATATTTTCTTATATTTGTTATATACGTCAATTTATTATTTATTAGGCATGAAAACGGAAAATAGAAATGATTTGTCATGTTATAAAAATAAGAATTCAAAACGCAGTTAAGTTTTGAGTTCATATCTCTTTTATGCAATGAATATGGTGAAATACGTTGAATTTGGCCGCGAGCGGATTGCCGCGTTTATCTTGGATAATTCATGATATCAGCCTTTTCCGATGTTAAAGATACAAAGGAGAAGTTTACTAAGTAAAAGTCTTTAGTTCACTAATACATTCCAAAATATGTATTAAAGAAAGAGATTTTATATATGTACTATGATGCCCTGACTTATCGTGTTAGACTGTCTTATCTAGAGGTACTTATGGTACTGTACAGTGCGGTCCGTACCAGAGAAGAATGGATATGGACACGACTTTGGATATAAGCTTGTGTCCGAGTCCGAGTCCGCTTCAAACTTTTTTGAAACTTCGGACTCGGACACGGACTCGGACACGGGTTGGGACATGCGCATGTTCAAAAACATCGGACACGGGTTCGGACTCGGACTCGGACAACTATCGGACGCGTGTCTGACCTTCTCTGCTCCGTTCTAGACAGATTTTTGGGTCTGTGACCGTGTCTGAAATTTAAAATTTTGTTATGGGCCATTTGTCATGGCTGTGATCAGGGGGAATTCAGTGATGGCGTTTGAATATTTTAAAATTTTATGAGTGTGGTTGTTATATGTATAAAATTGATGAAAATGGCACGTGCATGATAAGTCCACAATTAATATCTATCTGACTGGTAAATTTTGGTCGATTTTGACACTTCGATCTTGACCACATTTAACACATCTGATTAACTACAAAAGTGGTGCTTTGTATAAATCCTAAACCTTTAAACCTAAACAACACACCACCATTGACACTCAAGTAATTAAACGTAGAATCGTAACTAACAACAGCGGCTTTAACCATGGTTAACCGCGGTCATACGGCCATATCAGCAATTTAATGGTATACCATACTGGTTTCTCCGTTTTATATTTAAGAATACTCACTTTTTAAAGGGTAAGCTATTTATTTCAGTAAAACTTTTTTCCCTCATTTATTTTAGATAAATTATCTACTAGCTGTCAGACTTTATTTCGTTAAATCCTCATTGGCAAATCTCCTTATTGGCATATCTGAAGTTTTCTGGAAAAGTTTTCCCGACCAGTTTTCAAAGATGGATGAGTTTTTCATGAGCTGAATCGTACCCGAAAAATTTTAAAGCTTGATGGTTTAAATTGACCATTTTAAAATGAAAAAAATCCTTGAAAGGTGGTACATCGATAGATACACTCAAAAAAGTGTTAATGGTTAAGTGTAGCCATTTTGGCGTCCTAAACAACGTACTAAATAAAATATAATTGTTATTCTATTTTGATAAAAATAAAATTACATAAGTAGATACTTAATCACTTACATTTAGTCGTATTCAAAAAACTGTGAACCAAAATACAAAATAAATACTATATGCACACTCAAAAACCATGTTAAATGTTTTATATTGTAATAATCCCTGTTGGGGATCGAGTCGAAAGTCGAGGTCATATGAGGCCATGCTAGGTCTTTTTTTATAAAAGGTCAAATTCTGAAAGATCTACTAATTGGGATTTCGGAAATTGATTTTGAATATATATAGTTTGAAAAAGTAACTTTTTTGGACCTAACCTTCTAGAGTGAAAAACATGGCATCACGTGAGAGTAGAACACGTGACCTGTCAGATGATTAGTATAAGCTTACTGACAATTGACATGAGAGAAATTTCGAGTATACTCAAACATGGTTTGGCTGCCCAAGGTCAAAAAGTGATCGTAATCTCTCTGACTTCATACCGAGCAATAATGAGAATACATAATGAGATCACACACCGAGCTAAGCATGTGATCACTTAATCACATGACCACTCTACCCGTCAAGCATATAATTCACATTTGATATCACCATTTTAAATACAAAATACATTTGAATGACTAGAGTATCCTTAATAATACATGACCCTTTTTAAAATGGGATTGAAAGTCTAGCCGCTCAGTCTATCAGAGTCCAAATTGTAGTTGCGGGTGGTGGTAAAGGTGTTTAATTACTTGTTTGCTCAAAAAATCTGGTCGCCCATGACCATGATGGATGCTGCGTAGACTCAAATTATTTTAATGAAGACAGAAGACTGAAGATGTTGACAGAAGACATCAGTACCCAGCTGGAAGAAAAATAAAGAAACCGTATTCATCAAAATTCATCAAAAATTTCAAAATTAAAATTGTCACCAAATTTTTTCGATTTTTACCGTCCATTTTTAAGGTGTCCGTAGTTTTTTGGAAGTGAGTTTGATTGAGAGGGAACAAGTAACATTGATTTTGAGACTTCTGTCTAGACTAGCGTGAAAGCGGGGGTCAGAGATAGGTCACGTGACCCATACTATTTTGTAGGGACCAACTATGGGATAGTTGGGTTGAAATATGGGTGCACCAACTAGTCACGTGATCTGTGGAAACGAATTATTTTGACAAAAAAATGGTGGAAAATCAGAAAAACACCAAATTCGCATCGCTAAACTTCGCTAAATGTCACGTGACCAACTAAAATGATAATTTGAGGTCTTTGAGCATTATTCAAAAAAAACAAAACTTCGCCAAAGTCAGCCGTTCAATTTTGGTGACGACTTCAAAATTGGTGACGCCGACAAAAATAACTATAATTGAACTTCCAGAACCAAAACTCTAACAAGACAAATAAAGTCGAAAATAAAAATATTCTCTAAGTCCGGGATGGCAAATGACTCATTGTTTTTTGTCCTCGACAGGCTTCCCAACTATGAATCATGGTCAGAGTGAATCCAAGAAGACATCGATTTCTAAAATGAACCTAATAAGATTGTTTGAAAGTGATTCTAGGGTAAATCGGACTTAAAAAATACGATGGCGGCATCAGTTTTTGCGTCACGTGACTTCATTACGATTCTGGCCAAATCATATCTAATAAAATCTTTCGAGCCACTTCGAGTGACCGAATGGTTCATGAAATAATACATTTTAGAGTAATTTCTTAAATAAATTCGACCACTCGAAGTGGTTCGAAAGATTTGATTGGCTGGCTTGACGTCCCATGGTCTATTTTTAATTTCAAATCTCATAATTTTGTGATTGAAAATCCAACTTTTAACGAAATTTAAGTTTTCTTATATCAACCGCCGGAAGGCCATTAGAAAACTGAAAAATCGTTTAAAGGCGGAGTTTCTTGAACAGAATTATCTGCTTAAAACTCCGCCTTTTTCGACAGTTTTGGTTTTCAAATGGTCATTGCGATGGTTGACTATGAGAAAACTGAAAAATCGTTACAAGCTGGATGCAACCAGGCCTAGGGGGGCGTAGATATGTACCAAAACCAGGGTGAGGGGGACGGGGCCATTGAGAACTACCATAGAGCCTGACCAGGGGCCGTGGGCTTCTTAATGGTGGGTGGTCGCTTCCGCGGAAGTTCGCCCAACTCGTGCCTAGTAGACTGTGAGGGAGCCCCAAGTTTCTCTGGAAAAAGTCGAGATAATGCCCATGCATAAGCACCATGGATCCCTATCAGGCTTTGAGGAACTGGCCGACCCCTAGAAAGAACAAAACCCATCGCAAAATTTTAAATTATTTATAACCGGAGCGGCCGGTTCCTCGGAGATATTCGATG
>SCLD01097582.1:0-11158 GCA_004367895.1 Oikopleura longicauda | reverse complement strand
CTGAGTTTGAAATTTTCAATATGGAAAGACTAATGGCGTATTTTGTGGAGGTTCTCCCCGAAAATTGGTTGAAATGAAATAGTTATCAGTTGATAAGAAATTCTTATTAAGAATTTGATTTTGTTTTGAACTTCACCTTACTCTAAATAACGTTTCTTATGAAAATATATACTCCACAAGTTTATAATTCTGTAAATGAAATCGTCAAAAGCAAAAAAATATGAATCAAGAAATATGATTCATAATTCATGAGGTTTACAATTTTCTCTACAGGAATTGAAAATCTGAATTGAGAATCTTATTTTTCGATATTTTCAATCTCGAGAGAGAATATTTATCGAGTTATTATCATTCTCTTCCTCTAAGATTTCTCAGACTCTCACTCTCGCGTGGATGCCGAAATGAATCCTGTACCCTTAAGTTACTTTTTCCCAAGTTTTGTACACTTAAGTTACTTTTTTGGCGATCTAACGGTTTGAGGTTATGTACACTTAAGTTACACCCATTAAAAAAACGGATATTTATTAGTACAAATTAATTCAAAATACGATTACTTTTTACAGAAATAACTTGATTACTTATGGGTGTCCCTGTCGTTGTTGACCTGTCTTTGCGATGGCAAATTTTTTAAACGAATGACGCTAGCTTGGATCCGATTTTTTTATTGAAACACCTGACACAGAGAGATTATGATGATTCAATCTCAGTTTACACCGCGCTCTCTGGTGGCCGTAATCAGCTGATATATGTGTAATATATGATCCGAATATGTTATCCCGAACATCCTTTTCTCCACATTTTATTAAAAATGCGTGTTCGTATGCGTTCACATTCGCTCTATTCGTGTTCGTTCATCCCTGGTTCAAGGAACGATGCCATATGTAGCGAAATTAGAATTCAGTCAAAACGATGAACTCAACCAATTATGTGCCGGAACAGTGATCAATAAATATTTTGTTGTAACAACAAAATTTTGTTGTGAATCTGGCGATTCGGTTGCAATCAGTTTTGAGGGCGATTTCAGTTCAATCAGTTCCAGCACATTTTATATGCACTCAACACTCGATGCCTGTTTGATAAGAGTTGAAACAGATCTAAGCTTAGGTTTTAGACGCGCCTCGAATCGAACTTCTAAAACCTAGAAGTAAAACCTTGCAATAATATTTTTATGAAATTTAGTAGACATACCAAGTTTGACCTTGGAAATAACCCTTGGTTCTTATTTTTGCTCTCCGGAGAAATCTAGTGACCGACATCGAGCTAGAAAAGAAAAAAATATTTCTGAGCTTCCAAGACATTATTACAGAACCGTTCGATTCGCAATGTCCGATTCTTTTTATTCTCCGAAAATAACCGGCTCAAACTGGCCCAATAGGGCAAAACGGTCAAATAAATAATAGCGAATATACTCGTCTATGTATTTTAAAAAATGGCTCATAGGCGCGTCTTTAACTTATCTCAGCTTGACAGTGAATGAGATACCTTGTTTATCAACCAATATTGATATCAATCTTAACAATGGTGCCGCTTGTTGGAATGCAGGTTGGGGAACATCTGAAATTGATGGTGTATATTCTGATAAATTGCAATCAGTTGGAGTCAATCTCATGTCACAAGGCTACTGTACGGACCATAGTTTTTGGGAAGTTAAAGATGGAAATATATGTGCAGGTCTCCCACCAAACAATTCAACACCAATGAAAGGATCAGAGTTCGAAATAATCATTATTTTTGAGAAATAATGGTTGGTTATGGTTATCGAACTTATATGGTTAGTTATGGTAATTTAACCATTATAATCATTTTCGTATAACCATTTTAAAATAGTTATACTGATTTAGACGAAAGCGACCTTAAAATGCTCTCAAACCAAGTCAACGGACCCTTAAAATTGCTTGCAATATTATATATGACCAAAGTGTACCCTTAAAACCCTCTTAACATCCCTCATTCTTAACTTGGCCCTCCAGGTTATGGTTATCTGATAATGGTAAAATAATGGTAACCATAACCATTTTAACCATAATAACCATAACCATAATAACCATAACCATAATAACCATTCTTAAACTATTCTATAACCATTTTGAACCATAAATGGTTATTTCGAACACTGGCAAGGATGGAAACATGTCACAGCGGGTGGTAAAGAGACTTGTCAGGGTGATTTCGGTGCTCCATTAATCTGTGATATTGCCGGTACTGCTACTCTTATTGGAATCAACTCGGACGGAGACTTGACTGAATGTGGACTCCCTGGTAAACCAGCTATCCACGTCGATGTTGCTAAATTAAATGATTGGATGATGCATATAGTTGATGAGAATTCGCCGATCCATCTATACCAAATTCTCTCGGTGACAAAATCAAAATTTTCAAAAACGAAGTTGAACTTGGAATTGCTCTCAATACCAATCAATTGTCAAATGAAAGTTGTTTTGACGATACACACGAAAATGACAAATTCAAGTTTTTTGCTGTTGGAAATGATAATGTAAGTTTAAATAACCAGGATATAGCGGGAGGTCCAGTGATACTGTAAGAAAAAAACAAATTTTGAAATGTCAAAAGTTTTTCTGCTCTCAGGACTACATAGATTAACCTACGACCATAGTACTCATACCAAAATGATCAGTAGATAATTCTCATCAACACATCAATCAAAAATTTGGTACCTAGCGGCAAGGTGCTTGGAGGCGCTCAAAAACTTTTGAAAATTTTTAACTTTCGTGCGGTTTCACCTGGACTCCTTTGTATAAAAAGTGCAGTATCACCTGAATCCAATTGCGTGTTTAATCTTTCGCTCACAAGTTACTTGATTTTCCGATAAGGCCGTCATCATCAATTTTCCAAAGACGTCTTTTAAGGTTTTTATTAAAGAATTCTACATCAATGGTGTCCTGAAAGATTTTGCTCCATTTTGGATCGACCAAGATGGCGAACTCGAAAACGATCCTTATACGACTGAATGTTCGACTGAAACAAATCTGACTCATCCGCATGCTTATTCTGATGTTACAATTCAAAATGGTCAAGTTTACTCGAAAACTTGTATCGAAAAACAACCAGGTTTGAGATTCAGTTAAAAGACATCTGATATAGGAGGGGACTGGGTGATACTTTATTTTTCCCACGAAGGCGACTAGGTCAAACCATATTCCAATTTTCGAAGGGGACAAGATGAAACCGTATCCGAAATTTTGAAGGGGACCAGGTTAAACCGTACTCGAAGTTTTGATGGGGACTTGGTGAAACCATATTTAAGTTTTTCAAGGAAACCAGGTGAAACCGCACTAAGAACAATAGTTACGAATACGATTTGAGTACGGTTTCACCTAGTTCCCATTAGAAACAAGAGTACGATTTAATCTAGTTCCCTTTGAAAATTAGAGTACGGTTAGACCTGGCCACCTTTGTGCAAAAAAGTACAGTATCACCTAGTCCCCCCATACCAATCTGATATTTCAATAATTTATTTAGTTTATTCAAGCTGGAGCGCGTATTCAAGTTGCAGTGAGACCTGTGATGGAGGCGAACAGTCAAGAGCACGTGAATGTGAAGGTGGAATTTGCTCACTTTCAACTCACGATGATCTTTTACAAACTCAGTCATGTAACACAGAGGCTTGTTTCTTTGGTGAGTACAAAAAATATTGTTAAACATTTGTTAACTTTGTATTCGTCTCGACAGAAGCATTTTCTTCGTCGAGGGCCTTTGGTTATGAAACTTTTTTCGTTTTATCGGTCATTTTTTTAATTGATTAATTTTATCTATCTTCTCAAATTTTATCAGCCACCGACAAAAACTTCTGAATGGCATTAACAACAAATCAATGTGATTTATTTATTTTATTTACTCTTCTCTCCTTTTTTACTCAAGTCAAGGGTGATTCACGGCCTATCTCGCTTATGTATTCTCGACCAAATTTCAAAGCAAAATTTTATCAAGAACATCAAGTGATCGGATAAATCCTAATGGTTCATTTTAAAGCTGATACCACAAGGTCTCATCACAGTTTGTCATTTTATAAAAAACCCGAACAATATTTCGTTTATTCGAAATTTTTGATTTTTACGATTCCCCATCTTTGTAATGCTAAACATGCCATTTCGAAATGGTCATAACTTATGGAGCGCAAATTTCTGCAGGCACCAAAGGTACCAATCGACTGAAAATGACCCACAATTTTATTAAATTTTAGTTCCAAACTCCAGCAAGCATTATTCCCTAGAAGAAATCTCTTAACCTGTGAACCACCCTATTCAAGTCCTATTAATTGGAAACTTTCAGGATCATGGGAGCGAACAGGCGATCAATGTTGGACAATATGTCAACAAAAAGGTGGGAAATGCTCTGCTTGTGGCGAAAACGGATATTGCTGTCGCAGAGTATCGCAAGCTTATAATGGAGATTGCCCGTCAGAAGCAATTGAAGCTGCTTCAACAACTCAACATGACTGTGTGTCTCCGATTTCAGGTTTGTGAAAACAATTACGGGGCTGACTAAACTTTGTGACTAAAAGGAGATTATCACGTGATGTCATATGCATCAAATTCAAAGTTGTAACACAATTCGAACCATTCAATTTTACGTCAAAATAAGGAACTGACCAATCACAGCCTTTCGCTGGCTATTGATAACTGACTGTTCATAAATGATCATTCATAACTGATATCTTGAAATGGTTCGAAACTTGATTCTGAGATCAAGAGATCTCTTGAAAACAGATTTTTTGCATTTTTCAAAGAAAATTGTATTTTCAAAGTTGCGAAGTCATTTGAAGTGAAAATTAAGGGAAAAGGAATAGTTCGAATTCTTTCACAACTTTCAATTTTCGAACTAGATAGAATCGGTCATTTTTTGAATTGATTAATTAAATCTTTCTTCTCATACTTTGAGCGGCATAAAAAATTCAGGGTTTTTTTTGTTTCAGTTTTTTTCATCGAGGCTTTAACGGCGGGAGAAAGCGAGAAATTAAGTCGTGCCATTCACAGCCAAAAGTCAAGGGATACTCAGTGGTATGCTCAAAACACATAAATTGACCCAAAAAATGAAAACGAAAATAAATTAGAGCTATTATATCATAGCAATATATATCTCACCAAAGTGAAATAAAGTTGTAATAATGATCATAGTTTTTGGATCGGTAATAGATCAATTTGTGAAGCTGAATTTCCAGATCAATTATTAAAAACTTCGTCGTTTAGTACGGACTTTGAGCCGGGCTCTTTTTTAGGCTTTCTCCATGTTTTCCCAGGAACGCCAGTGTGTTTATGTGGTTTTCATTAAGTGAAATCATTGAAAACCAATCTGATAGAGTATATTGGTAAAAGGGTTTTTTTCGGGACCAGAATCTCCTTTTTATATGGAATAACATACTGAAAGGTATTTGTTGGATCCCTTGGACAAATTCCTTGATTATTTTTTTGAATATTTGAAAAAGAAAGCGAAACACTATTGCCCATCAACAAAAAACCGTTTAAGCTCTTTTTGAAATATCTAAGATCCACTTATTTTGACCCGGACGCCAGATTTAATTATAAGCTTTGGAATCATTTCAACCAGTTGTTAACCTATCAAAATCCAGACTCTACTACCAACAGTAGTGAGAGTATAAATTCTGGCCTCAACAAAGATTGTCCGTCTCTGAAAACAAAACACTATGCTCAATAGAATTGTGAAAAACAAAGATGGCCATATGAACAAATATGCACATGTTGTAAAGTTAAATAATCTGAGGCCAGACGGCGCAAACACATGACTGCTAAATATGAAATTCTGAAAGATTAATGTGTAAACTTCGATGACTTTTCTGAATGTGAATAAAAATAAAATTTATTTAAATATCTTGGGTTATTTTCGAGAGGAGATCCCATCCCTGACAATTATTATTAGGATTTTGAGGATCCTGAAACTGTATCTCAATAAAAATATACATTCAATGATTAAGTTATTAGTATGACGTGAAAGAGATTGATCTGAGGATTACAACGATATTTTTATTTTCAAAATCGAATCGGTAAACCCATTTTAATAACATTTAAAACTTATTTTACCCTTAGTGAAGGTTAATTGGTCAAGTTCATTTTTTCGCCGAATTTAGTGTTTGATCCTATCACATGCTGAGAATCATCGAAGTTTTCCAAGTGAATGTTATATGCTCATATTTCGGGTCACATCACCGTAGAATCACACGGGGTGACAATATTGCCCCTCTCGAAAAAATCCTCCTCGTGAAAAAAACCTGAATTTTTTACTGTAGTCCATATTTTATCAGCCACCGACAATAACTTCTGATTGAGATAAACAACAAATCAATGAGATTTATTTATTTTATTTACTGTGTTTCCTTTTTTTACTCAAGTCAAGGGTGATTCACGGCCTATCTTGCTTATGTATTCTCGACCAAATTTCAAAGCAAAATTTTATCAAGAACATAACGTGATCGGATAAATCCTAATGGTTCATTTTTAAGCTGATACCACGAGGTCTTATCACAGTTTGTCACTTTATAAAAATCCAAAACAATATTTCTTTTATTCGAAATTTTTGATTCTTACGATTTTTTTCTATCTCTGTTATGCTAAACATGCCATTTTGAAATGGTCATATCTTATGGAGCTCAAATTTCTGTAAACACCATAGGTAACAATCGACTGAAAGTGATCCAAAATTTTATTAAATTTTAGTACAAAACTCCAGCAAACTCAAGCATTATTCCCTAAAAAAATCTTAACCTGTGAACCATCCTACTAAAGTCCTATTAATTGGAAATTTTCAGGATCATGGGAGCGAACAAGCAGTAAATGTTGGCCAATATGTCAACACAGAGGTGGAAAATGCTCTGCTTGCGGCGAAAATGGATATTGCTGTCGCAGAAATCTGCCATCTTATAATGGAGATTGCCCGTCAGAAGCAATCGAAGCTGCTTTAACAACTCGACATGAATGTGTGTCTCCGAGCCCAGGTTTGTGAAAACTAGTACGAGAACTAATTAAATTTATTTATGTTTGAAATGGCGTTTTAACCCACGAGATATTCAAAAAAGCCTATCTTCGAGAGCAAATGCATTATGGACTATCGGTATTTTCTTCAAAAATTTTCGCATTCAGTGTATTCTGACTGGGGCGTGTATTCAAGCTGCAGTAAAACCTGTGGTGGGGGCGAAGAGTATAGAACTCGTGAATGTGTAGGTGGAACATGCTCATTGGCAACACCAGATGATCTTACACAAACTCAGTCATGTAACGAACAGGCTTGTTGGGAAAGAATGGACGGCTGGTTTTCAGGTTATCCTGCCTCAATTGGTCCAAACAGGTAATGATAATAACAAGCCCTGGTGACCATAGTTGAAAAAGCAGCTAAAAATTTAATTCTTAGCGGCGAAGCCATTAAATATCAAAATCACATTTTACCAGCTACTAGAACGCCACTGTGATTTCTGTGATTTCATAGAATTTTCCACCACAAAGGAAATTTTGAATTCCTATCAGTCAATTTTGAACCGAAAATCTCTTTTTGAAATAAAGCGTTATTTTTGGACAAAAACACAAAATGGAAAGGGTTCTTGATTTTGGATTTTCAAAGTAACGTGCCGTCACGTATTAATAAGAACTTCATACATATCATATTTGAGGGGAACCAGGTGAAACCGTACTATAATTTCTAAAGGGGACTAGGTGGAACGGTTCTCAGTACAACGGTTCCGAATACGATTTGAGTACGGTTTCACCTAGTCCCCATCAAAAACTCGAGAACGGTTTCACCTGGTCCCCTTCAAAATTTCGAGTACGTTTTTACCTTTGTACGTTCGTCCCCTTGGTGAGAAAAAAAGTACAATATCACCTGGTCCCCCCATAAAGGAGTTAAACAAATATTAAGTTTCACATCATACCAAGAAGCTTTCGATACATGTGTGCAATTCGAAGACTGTGGTGGAATCAGTCATTGGAATACTGATCAAACATGGGAATGCCGAACATGGCAATTCGTTCCACAAATTGGTTCCGTATCATATGCGAAACCAGCAAATTTTCACTCTGATTCATAATTTTTTGAAATAATATTATTGTGTTTTCCTGTCGTAATTGATTTGGCTCATGAATTTTTGAAGTCAAAAATAAAAACAAATAAATTTTTTTGATTGCAATATGCAAAGTTAATATCTGTTGTTTTGTTTGACCAGTGTTTTCAGAACTCTTGATTCAAATACGACATGTCGCGAAATTGAGATCATATTTGAGCTTCTGAGTTTTATCATCAAATTTCTCTCTGAACTTGATTGAGGGCATATGACATATCATATGTCACATATGGCAGATTAGTTCTAAAACACGTGATCATGAAAATTTAAAAGAATCAACCAAGCTTTCTCAGTTTTTCTAGGTGAGTCAAGTCAAAGTGTTTAATTTTGAAGCTTTCTTAAGGGTGTCTATACACTTTGTTGCCAAAACATGCTCTCGGTGTTTGAACCATTTTTCGAACAGCTGATATAAGATTTATTCTTGTTTTACCATTGTGTTAATCGGCTCGAATAGAATATGCAAACGTTAATGACAGCCGACCTTCATGCACTTGTACAACACAATCAGCAGCTGAACCTTGAATTTTCAAACGATTCATCTCAAGTTCAACAAATCCGATTTAGCTCTTATTTTTACAATTCGATTAACAAGTGTCGATAAGTAAGTGTACTACTGTATTTAAGTTGAACTTTACTGTAGAATTATCGCTGAAATTTTTTTTCTAATTTACTTTGCAAATTCGGAAAGGTATTGTCCTAAACAACCTAAATTCCTTGAAAAATTCAAAATTTAAAAAAAAAGATTGATCAAAATTTCGACAAAATCACAATTTTTTGGCAACTCTTTCTTATCAAATAATTTCTCAGATCCCGGATAAAAGATTTTATCGAAAGAGTCTGTCATGGAAAATTCAGAGTTTAACGAAAATTTGTTATTTTTTTAAGAGGGCATGTCATAGAAAATTTTACAGAATTCTTAATTTTTTGGTTTCCTTAATTTAGACGAACTAGGGTCTGACCCTTGCCAAAAAAGCAATGATCATTTAATGAGTCACCATCTTCCGCAGCACAACTAAAATGAAGAATATTACAGAAAAAAATTAATTTCTCTCATAAGCTCTTACTTTTTGATCAAAAGTACTGAACTCGAGATTATTGTGGCTTCTCGCTTTTTCTCGCTTTTTGAAATGTCAATGAAGAAACGACTTTAATGAAAAAACTTGATTCGGGCCATCTGATAAAGGTCATTCGATTGAGGTTTTAACCTTTTCAGAAATGTATATTATTGATGGACCAACGTCTTATTTTTTGTCACCTCAGTTCGAATCTTTTGGTTATTCCCAGGCCTCCGTAGGACGACCTTAATTTATTTTTCCTCATTATTTCGAGGACAAGTCGTACTCGTCCAGTCCTGCTAAGAGCCATAACTTAAAAGTATAATTTAATAAAATATCATATCGTATATTCGGAGAGCCGTTTACCTCTTTATGAGCAGAATATGATATTTTATTCCATTATACTTTTTTTATCTGAGAGTAAAAATTTTTTTGCTGGCTCACTTCCGGAAAAACTCTCGATGCTGCAAAATTTACTTCCGATGTCCATGCTACCCTGAGTTCATCCGATGGGTTGCGTCTTCCCAATGGTCATTTTGTCCGAATTCCGCATGAGGTAGTAAAATGAGGACGACAATCGGGAAGGCGCACCTCACTTTACAAAGAGAAAACACAAATTCGTTCTCAGTGAATGTTAATTGTTTCGAACACTTATTTTTGATTTGTGGAGTTAAAGTAGGCGCACAGAAAAAGTACATTTGAATGGCCGTACGATAAACAAGGACAGTCTGAATAAATTAATGAAATTACCGTATAATGGGACTAGAATTTCAAAAGGTATGGCAGTAAATTTGGAATTAGTTCCGATTAACTAAAATTGACAAAATGTCAAGTAGAGTTGACAATTGAGTGTCAATCAAAAGAGACAAACTACCTCAAACAATAATCTATCCTAACAGTTAGGGCTTAATTTCAACTCGGCATCTTTTCCAAGCTGAAACTGGTCTATATGCATGCATCGTGACCTCACTCGAACATATTCAAAAGTGAACTCACAAGACGGCAAAAACTTAATTTTGGAAAAAATTCCAGAAATCCTCTGATCATCCGGTGACTCACCGTACTTCTAACTTTTTAGAGCAAAACTGTATGGACCGGTACGTCCAAGCGTTAGGATTATTATTCCTATGAGTACTTAATAAATTATGTTTTTCAACTACGTATTTAAATCAATTACAAAATTTATTGGCTTTGAATTATAATTGAACTTTTCACTTAGGCACAAAAAAGCACTAAAAGCACTCTTTAAAAGCACTAAAGCACTTAAATAAGGCACTAGCACTAAGACGTTTCGAGGGGAGGCACTAGCACTAAGCAAATTTTGCACTATTCGGAACCCTGGTAGGGACAAGCCTTAATTTTTATTGAACGGTTTCCGGGTGAGCACACTGCGTGTTATCTGGCGACTTTAAAATGCTGGAAATAGTTTCCTGAAAACACGCTTAACCCGATTTTCCGGGATTTTTGGCAATAAGAGTTCAAAATAAAAACTTACTCTGATCGGGATCGCGATTTCTTTGGCGATTCGGATCGTCGTTTGTTTGATCGCGATCGGCTTCGTGATTTCAAACGTTTTTTTGATCGACTCTAGATCGTCGAACACTGGGACAACAGGTATTATATCAAGGACTTTCATTGGCTCATTTCCAACGCATGACTAAATTCATGGAAAACTTATCCAAATTTCAAAACTGGATTAGATTTCCAGAAATTGGATCGAAAAATGATGGGTGAGTTTTCCAAGATTTGCCTTAAAAGGATCACAATGACTCATTCAAAAAAAAATCATTCAAAATAAGCCCCAAATCAGTTATAATTATAGTAAAAAACTTACCTTACGATTTGGGGCTTTAATCATAATTATTACGTAATCAGGTCATGTGACGAGAAAACCAACACCACCACTGAATTCTATGGGTTTGAAATACTATATCCCGTTTTAGTTGCGCCCAAATCTCTTTTTTTTGTAGTAGAAAACTGACCATAATGACCATAACGATTTGGGGCTTTGGACCAAGAT